>OVBJ01000342.1:0-62997 GCA_900406535.1 Noccaea bulbosa
TCATAATCAACATTCTTTTAGATCCGGATCTTTTAGATCAATGAATCTTTGCCCGTTTGTGACGAACTTCCTTATTCAATTTCGTAGGGAATGCTTTGTAGATATTGTATTTCAAGTTACCGGAAAATCAAAACAAAAAGACATGATTATAAGATACAACAACCCGTGCTGTAGCAGCACGGGTCAAGATCTAGTTGGTTTATTAATTGATTTCCGATATGATCTTGACCTCACCGAAGTTTTGTTTTATCCGAAGATGTTTTGATTTTGTTGTTAATCCCTCTATATCAAAATCTAGATTGTTTATTTAAAATTATATACCAAACTTTGATTCAATTCCAAGTTATTTCATTTTGATTTTTCTTGTTTATCCCCTGCCCATCAAACTCTTAATTTGCTTTCTTATGATTAATATATTTTTTGGGAAGTTTAGGAAAAGTAATGATATGCTACTCAGTTCAATTGTTTGTTATTGTTATTCTTCTGGTCTCAGAAAAAAAAGGAAACGGCATGCATGTTGTACAGCCACACAGAAAACGGAGTGTTTTTAAAAAGCCGTTCGGACTATCAACTGAACCGTCGTCGTTTTGGAGCCACCGGATAGTACAAAAAACTCTTTCCTTTAGCTGAAATTTTCAGCAATGGCGCTGTGTCAGTTCCCAGTAAATCTCCACGCTGTTTCCTCTTCAACGTCTTCTTCCTTTCAATCTCATCGTTCTCAACCTCCAATTCCCCATCTAAAGTCTAGTTTTTGGATTCGTAGACTCAGATTTCACAGCTTCAATCTCTCAGTTAGGTTTAACACCCGTGAATTGAGTGCCACTGGAGCTGCAACTGACATCGACACTCACCAGAGGAAGAAGAAGAAGAGAAAACCTAAACCGGGCTTTTTCGAAGAAATTAGCGATAAATGGTCTTCCCGTATCATCCCCGGAAACAACAATTTTCCATGGCAGAAGAAGCAGGAAGAGCAAATTCAACATCAGGAAGAAGAAGATGATAAATCAGACGAAAACCGGTCATCTGGGTATGGTCAATCTGGTGAGAAAACCGATTCCAATCGCCGGTATTCGGCGAGTGACCCGCCGAGTTTCCCAAGGCCAAGCGGGTACATGTCTGCTCCATGGGTTAACAACGATGGGTCTAAAGCAGTTAAATTTCCGTCTAGCTCCGAGCAGGAAGTTCAAAATTCCAGTTTCGATAATGGCTTTAGTTTAAATAGACATAGAATGGCTAATGGTTCTGGCGATGATATCATCAGTAGGGAAGCTAGAGATTTAGATGGTGAAAGAGGGATGGTAGATTCAGGGAAAGAGAAAGGAATATGGAGAAGTAAGAAGAGTAATACAGTAGAAGCCGAGAGGATAGTACCAGAACATGAGCTGATAAGGCTGAGGAAAGTAGCTTTGAGGATGATAGAGAGAATAAAAGTCGGCTCTGCAGGAATTACGCAGTCCCTCGTCGATGCCATTCACGAGAAGTGGGAGGTTGATGAAGTTGTGAAGCTCAAATTTAAAGAGCCTTTTTCTCTCAATATGAAGAGAGCTCACGAAACTTTGGAGGTTAGATTCGAAATCTTGTCAAATCTTTCTTCAGGAATCTGAATAGTAAATGTGTTTGCCTTTTGTTTCTTGTTGTTGTTGTGGTGTAACAGAAGAAAACAGGGGGGTTAGTGATATGGAGGTCAGGAAGCTCGCTTGTGCTATACAGAGGAATAAGTTATAAGCTAAAGTGTGTTCAATCATTTATTCAACAGAACAATCTTGATACAAGCCCTGGGATCCGTCGAGGTGTAGTAGAGGCAGGGGGTTATGTGCCAGAGGATGCGAATTACCCGAAGAATGTACCTAAAGAACAATTATCCGAGCTATGCGAGCTGAATGATTTGTTGGACGAGCTTGGTCCAAGGTTTCATGATTGGGCGGGGTGTGCTCCGTTGCCTGTTGATGCAGATTTGCTTCCTACAATGGTTTTAGGGTATAGGTGTCCGTTTAGGATTCTTCCGCAACGAGTGAAACCTTGTTTGTCTAACAAAGAAATGACAGAAATGCGTCGGCTCGCTAGAACAAGCCCACCACATTTTGCTTTGGGTCTGTATGCTTTAAATCATTCTTTTAGTAAGAAAAAATATATGTTTTTACTGAGTATTTGTTGTTTCTTTATCTATCAATGGTTTAGGGAGGAGCAGAGAGTTACAAGGCCTGGCTGAGGCAATGGTAAAGCTATGGAGGAAAAGCGCGATCGCAAAGATAGCGATCAAACGCGGTGTGGAAAACACGCGGAATGAGAGAATGGCGGAAGAACTTAAGGTTTGATGAAAACATTAGCTCTCATAAACATGAAAATATTTCCTGGCGAGCTCACTTTTTTCTTCTTCTTCTTATTCATTCTTGAAGAGGCTTACTCGCGGTGTGCTTGTTTCGAGAAACAAAGATTACATTGTCTTCTACAGAGGCAATGACTTCATGCCTCCTGCGGTTGCGGAGGCATTGACAGAGAGGCAAAAGGAGATAACGGAAGTCCTTCAAACGAAAGAGGATCAAGTCCGGGAAATGGCTTCAACAAGAGTCACACTTACACTCACATCACAAGGCAAATCGTCTAAAACTCAGTTGCTCGCTGGGACGCTTGCTGAGACTATAGCTGCAAGTTCTCGGTGGGCACCAGAGGCAAGCAGCGTGGATATCGAGGAGTTAAAGAGAGAATCAGCTTCCATCAAAAGAGCTGCGTTGATTAGAGATCTCGAGATAAGACTTCGTTATGTGAGTATACTGTTACCCTTTTCTTTTGGTCTCGGTTTGCAAACATTTGATCTGACTTAAATTTGATGATCTCTCCAGGGAAAGCTAAAGTTGAGAAAAGCTGAGAGGGCTTTAGCTAAAGTGCAGAAGGATCTTGACCCGTCGGATCTTCCAACTGATTCAGAAATAATCACAGAAGAAGAGAGACTTCTCTTCCGCAAAATGGGTTTGAGTATGGATCCATTTCTTCTCGTAGGTAAAAGCACAAAGACTGTTCTCAACTCCACATGCCACGTTTAAAGCCAAAACTATCTTTTTTCTTAAAAGTGTGATTGTTCATGTTCTTGAATACGTTTTACAGGAAGACGAGAAGTGTATGATGGTACCATTGAGAACATGCATTTACACTGGAAACATCGGGAGCTCGTAAAGATAATCGTTAGAGGGAAATCTCTTCCGCAAGTGAAGCATATTGCAATCTCTTTGGAGGCTGAGAGTGGAGGAGTATTAGTATCCGTTGATAAAACCATGAAAGGCTATGCGATAATACTCTATCGCGGGAAGAATTATCAGATGCCGTTTCGGCTTAGGCCTTCAAACTTATTGACAAGAAGAAAAGCTTTCGCTCGATCTATTGAGCTTCAAAGAAGAGAAGTAATGATGATGATAGTAATTTATAAATATGACTTCTTGTGTGGAAAGATTTTGTTCTGTATCAGTATTTGATCTTTTTGTTTTCGACAGGCACTGAAGTATCATGTTGCGGACCTAAAGGAACGGATTGATCTGTTGAAGACCGGACAGGTTTGATGAAACTTTTTGATTGCTAAATAATGAAATGGATCAAATCTACTTTTAATCACTGCTGAATGAACAAAGCTATTCGATCCAGGAGGAGGATAAGGAAACTTGCAAGGAAACTGATGATGGAGAGGAAGGGAATTTGTATCTGAGAGTTGATGAATCTGAGTTTTCTTCTGACGAGGTAAAATGAAAATCTGATTTAAGATTTGACAAAATATACTTAGAAAGTATGGCGTGTTCTGTATAGAAGAAGTTCTGTTTGATATAGAAATTTTATATAGATATAGAAATTTTATTTTTAGAAGTATGGCATGTCTGAAATGGAAGTTTGTAAATCAGGATGATTCTCTGGAATGGGAGTCGGAAAAGAATGAAACTTTCTTGTCATCGGAAGAGGAAGAAGAAGCTTGAGCCGGTAAAGAATGAAATATATTAATTCGATTCCGAGTAAAAATATCAAAGAACCTGTAGCAGAAGGTAACTGAAATTGTATATTCTTTATTCTAAAGGTTGTACGGTAACAAGATCAATAAGCAGAGCAGAAAATATGACTATATGAGCATATTTTAGGCATTCATTTATTCATGTTTCATTACATTAGCTTTGAGAAACATTCACCTCACACAGAGAGATTCATTCAGGTGCCAACTAAACTTAGTATCACCAAAATAAAGTTTGTTCATGGAATTTGTAAAACTCTTTTCTAATTACAAATGTTTGATTGTCGAGCATTTTGCATTAACAACGAACCAAAAGCACAATGAGCATTTTGGTTTAGGTTTAGTTAATTAGAAAAAAAAAAAATCGACGCAGCTCGAGGAAACATAAAACTACACGATCGAGGACAAAAGAGATGCGGAATTGATGGAGCTTAAACATCATGCAGCCGGACATTCGTCATGTTTGTCTCGTCATCTCATGCGTTTGTAATAGCAATTATTGTCGTTTGCAAATTGATGGAACTTAAACATCATGCAGCCGGGACACTCGTTACATTTCTCTCGTCGGCGATCATGCGCATGCGTTTGTATTTACAGCCATTCTTGGCGTCTTTTCTTCTATTAATGGTCGACTATCATAAAGTTGACATGGAGGAACTTTCAACAAATGCACTTTCATAAGCCATGCAAATGGAAATGTGTCCGCTCCTTCATGATACTGCCCATATTCTGATCCTAATATATACAATACGTTTTCTAAAATATCATTCAAGAGAATATTATGCAAAAATACTAATTTTTGTAATTGATTGCTTCATGATGGTTCCTTAATGAAAGCTTTCGTTGCTAAGGGTCAGTATTAACCATTGCAGATCTCCCGATTGAGTTCAGCCAAAAAAATAAAATAAATAATGACGTTTACATGCATATACATATATATGAGCAAACAAAAATGTCAACTAATCCATTCTAATATATGAAAGAAATTAACCTTGATAGACTTGTAGTCATGTAAGAATATAACTGGGGATCAAACTGGCCATGTCATATGTAATTGCATTGGCTGTACCAAAATGCAAATAATTTCTAATAGAGGAAAAATATATATCATTTTCTTACTTTAGTTCCGAGTTAGTAGTTAGTACATCCTTTTAATATTAAGTTAAAAAATGAGGTAAGACTTGTGAAGTGTATATATATAAACAGCATCAAGAGGTAAGAAGGTCTTATATTATACATACAAAACTTGGTAAGATGGCAAACCAAACCAAACCAAGATCTTTTATATTACTCGAAAAGAAAGCAATCGAGTTTGTGAAGCCCTCTAAACACACATCTTGTGGAAATCTCTCCCTTTCTAGTTTAGACAACAGCCTTGTCAACCAAGCTATGTACGCATTTATTTACGTTTTTGAGGCAAACCAAAGTAACCAAAATGACCCGGTCTCTTTGCTTAGGAAGGCCTTGTCCGAACTTCTTGTGTCCTATTATCCACTTTCAGGCAAGCTAATGAGGCGAAAAATAGGTCGAAAGTTGCAGCTAGTTTGTAATTGGGAAGGAGTCCCTTTCGCGGTTGCCACCGCAGATCGTGATCTCCGCTCTCTAAACTATATTGAAAACTTTTCTGATGAAGTTGCATTGCAGCTTGTGCATGAGCTCGATGTCAACTATCAAAGTGAGATTGGTTGTCAGCCTTTCTCTTTGCAGGTATCTTTTCTTTTGTTTCTTACTATATAATATAAAGTTTCAGTCATAAATCCTAACCGACCAAAGTTTATTTTGAAGCCACAAAAGTCTATCAAACAAAATCCAGTGACCATCATTTCTGAAGAAGTAACATAATCCAAATGTGAATTGGACTAATTAAGAAAATTAATACATTTCCGTTTGATTTTGAAGGTGACCAAATTTCCTTGCGGTGGATTCACTATTGGCATAGCAGTGACACACGCGTTGTGTGATGGGTATGGTGTGGCTACGATCTTCAATGCTCTAACCGAGTTAGCCGGAGGAAAGAGCGAGCCATCGGTAGTGCCAATATGGCAAAGAGAAAGGCTGGTCGAGAAATTAGACGATGAACCGGCGAATGTACCCGGTGCTGATAAGGAAGGTCTTTTGGCCATATCACCATATATGCCAAGCCGTGATATGGTATGTTTATTCAAATCAATCTGGATCACTAAAGTTTTAAGTTAATAATTCAATAGAAAACTTGGTTATTTAAGCAAATTATAGTTCATCTTTGTATATATGCATGATATTCCCCAGGTTATTGAGACGATAAACATTATGGCTGAATATATAAAAAAGCTTAAAGACACAGTGGTACTTAAGGAGAGTTTCACTACTTTTGAAGTTCTTTGTGCTTGCATATGGAAATCGACTTCTCGGGCCCTAAAGCTAAACTTAGACGGGATCACTGTCCTTAACATAACTGTCGGAATCCGACATGTTCTAGACCCACCACTCCCCGAGGGATACTATGGTAACGCTAATGTAAACGTCTTCGTTGTGATCACTGCGAGAGAGCTCAATGAATCATCGATCTCTGACATTGTAAAGCTCGTGAAGGGAGCCAAAAAACGAGCTCTTGACAAGAGGTTTATCGAGGAGGAGCTAAGGAACACGGAGAGACTGGTGAAAGAGGATGCAAAATTCAAAGGGGTAACCGATGGTATATTGCTAATGACAGATTTAAGAAATACCGGATTATTCAGATCAAATGATTTCGGTTGGAACGAGCCCGTGAATATATGGCCGTTGACGCCTCAGGAGATCCCAAGCAACATTGGAATTATCATGAGACCTTCGAAGTTGGACCCATCAATGGAAGGTGGGGCTAAAGTTGTCATGACATTGCCTAGAAATGCAATGGCTGATTTCAAGAAAGAGATTAATGATATGAATAAACTTCCTTTTAGTAAGATTTAATCCAGCTAGCTGTTCCATGACTATGAGTGAAATTTTCTATACGAGAATGCTTACATGCTTATGTAATAATGATTTGCAATGCGCTTTCTTCGTTATTGCTTCACCTTATATTTAAATTTAAATCTTTATTTTAACATAAAAAATTCGTACGATAATGGTCTCAGAAAAACTAAAACCTAATATCCAAATGAAAAATCTCGAAAACAGAGTAAGGAAATTTGGGAGAGATGATAACAAAGGACAAGCGATCATTCTTCATCAAATGGTAGGGATCGTATACAGCATCATCAAAATCATCATCAAACCAATAAAGCTTTCGCTTTCGCACTGACTCAGCCGCTTCTCCCTGGTCCCCTTGATCCTGATTCCGCCATGCCCTCCATATCTGAGCCAAGCCCTTAAAATTTGAGAATATATCTGAATATAGAGAGGTCAAAAGAATAAAAAGAAAAAAAGGAAACAAAAAGGCCTCGAAAAGGGGCCCTATTAGAGACTTATGCTCATTTTACAACCGTCTCCTGCGAACAAAGTTTAGGGTTTGACGAGAGATATGGGGAGGAGCATCGTGGACGAGGAAATTGGGAGTGAAGCTTCGGATGATGGTTTTGAGGAACTCCGTCAACTGGTAAATCATTTGACTCCCTTATTTTGAATTTCTGAATTTTGTTTTTTCTTAATTCAATCATGTTAATTAGGGGCCCGTCTTCGGATCACTAGCCTCCTTCTTTTACATTCATCATTGGGTTTTCTCGTAGATAGCTTCTTCTCGATCGCAAGCCCCGGATACGTCAATTGTCTCGTATAGGCGTTTAGATTGTAACAGATTCGTCAACGTTCCAGATACCGATGTAAGATGTTTATCTCTCTTTCTTTTAAAATGGGAAGATCATGGTAAATTGCATATGTCTTATAACTATCTCATCTCTAAATCGTAATCGTAATCACTCTCTCAGGCTGTTAATTCATTAGCAATCTCTTTTCTTTTTCTTTTTTTCTTCTCTCTTTTTATCTTTGGATGTTGATATATAGTTGTGAATGTGCGTAGCGTTTTGATATGCGTGATGACATAGAGCCTCGACAGTGGCGTGGTTATTATGACAAGGGCCTCTGCGCTAAAGTTGGACTTCTTTGTTACAATATTCAGATGGTTCTTCTTACCCTCTTTTATTTCTCATCTTGTATATCAATGTCGACTTATATATCATCAACTTGTAAGGAACAGACTACAAGTTTGACTTTGTGATGAATGTAGATACTGATTATAATGCGGGCCACGAGACGGGTTTCACCAAGTCGTACATCACACTGGTGGGAGTGACTCAAGCCGACAATTCTCCAATCGCTTTTCAGACATACGTTAAGCATAACGATCACGTAGTTGCGGACAACATGAACCAATGGTGGGAGACGTGCATTTGCAGGCTGGAAGGTATTACATCACTGTTCCCTCGATCAGGGCCATATCAAAGCACTCATGAGAGTCAAGTCATGACCTGGTTTTTTCGTTTTTTTATGGGTGATTATGATTAATAAAGGTAGCGAAGAGGCTGATACTGAGTGGAACTACGAAGCTATAAGTGACCTCTACAAAGGTGAAATACCCTTATGGTTGTCTGATGAGGACAAGCACCGATGCTATGTGGTAACTTATCTGCTGCATCTAGATATCTACTAGTCAATTAAAATACGTTGAGGTTGAGCAAAAGTACATGTCTTGTTACTCAAGATTTGGGTTTGTGGATCCCTAGGTTAAAGGGTCAGAGCTGGAGCACATGGACAATATGTGGCTACATCTCCTCACCGAGCTTGCGTTTTACACAAATTGGAATGGATCGCTTATTCCGGAGTATATTGCGGAATACCCACCAATGCTGACGACTCAAGAGGTGATTGTGGAAACTCGAGGAGACGTTGATGAGACTGAGCCGCGTGATAAGCTCAAAGCGCCCAATGCAATCTTCTACATAAGCTTTCAGTGTAGTGAGGATCCAGAGACTGGTGAGTTGCTTGATTATCAAGCGGTTGTACGAAAGACCATGGATGGGAAACCGGGACACATGCGCCTCGAGGTTAGCTGCTGGAACATGTGATCGAGAGAGTGAATTAGAGATTAAAAGTTCCTGTAACTTTCTTTAGTGAGGTTTGACTTGTCAAGTAATATTCTCATTATTGACCATTTGACAACGAAATTGTTGACTATTTCCGAAGGGTTAATATGTAATGCGGTACGGATATTGTCCTTGCTTCTCAACATTTGACATTTTTTAAATCAACAAAAAATATGAATACGGTGGGCAAGTCAACGGTCAATAGTGGTTAAATTAACTTTTGGTCTATTCATCTTTATACGTTCATCTCCATATCTACAAAATTAATTTCTAGTATCTCTAATATTTCATCAGTTTTATTATATTCGTGAAAAAAGAGGGAGAACAATTAAAGATAAATCCTATTCTTGTTTCTTTTTGTGTGAGGTATATCGCAAGCTCAGAACCAGGGCACGTGTTGCTTCCAATATTATACTTCCTTGCCGCGTAAAATATTATAAAATGGAAAACAAAACTTTAAAAATATTATACTTCCTTGCAAAAGTACCATCTTTGCATTTCATGTGTCTGTTTGTCGCAGGTTCACAAAAAACCTCTGCTAAGACTCCATTCCTAAAAGGTCGGGCTGCAAAGTTGCAGATGGCCATGGCACAATGCCATTTCTTATTAATATATGAAGTAGAAGTAGAAGCTAGAACATGACATACTACAACAACAACCTCAGTGTAATTGCGTTACCAGAGTGCAAGTAACTCAAGAAGATGATGACATCAAGAGTTTTGCATTGCAAACATTAATCCCTTAAAAAAAAAAAAAAAAAATATCCCAGTAGAACGAGTACAAAGAGAAACACAACATGGTGCATATATAAAACATGATAAAAAGTTTGAAGTAAATAGCGATTCATAATTATAACAGACTAGATCGATGTCTGTCTATTCTTCTTCTTCTACAAGAGTTCCGTCTGTCACTTCAAGAAACATGTGCTCTGGTTTACCATCCATGGTTTTCCTTATAATGGCTTTGTGATCACCAGGCCAACCAGTTGAAGGATCATCATCAATACACTTGTAACTTACGTAGTAGATTGCGTTTCTCGCCTTGAGCGCCTTTGTTGTGTCTTGTTCATTAGTTTCAATGACCACCTTCTTTATCTCCAAGGGCGTGTAAGCCTCCAATGTCTGCAAAAAGAAAAAAGTTCACTTTCTCTTTCTTTTTTTTTTTTTTGGAAAGAGAATACATTGCAATTTAAGGTACACTTACACACTCTGTTTTTGAGTAGAAGGCAATTTCCGTGAATAGATGAAGCCAGTCATTCTCCCGCAGCTCTGATTCTTTCACCTGCATGCGATGATGATGATCCAGAAATTGTATTTTTCCTACCTTGTTAATATCAAGTCAAAACAGTAGTGGACATGATCTTACCACGTAATACTTTTTACCGCCACAAGCCAAGGCCTCATCAGACAACCATTTGGGCATATCACCTTTGTAGAAGTCATCTATTGCCGTATCGTCCCAATAACCATTCAAACCTTTGTTACCTTTAAAAGTGTTGTCTATAAACAGTTAGTCCGACAAGCCAACAAGCGAATGGTAATATAATTCTTATTTACGTACGCACATTTGATTCTGGAGGCTAAGATCCTCCACTTAATGATTTCGCTTGTATATGAAACATTGCTTAAGAGCGTCTGAAAAGACATGTTGTCCGAGTCGGAGGACGTATCCTTTGCGTCCAGAGTTATGTAGAAGTTTTCGTATGCAGTATCTGTAGTCTTATATTTTTCCCAGCGCACAAACTTAAAGTTTGTTCCCTGTCAAAGCACAAATGTAATCACAACAAGTCCATAAAAACTCATGACTAAAAAAGTGAGAGAAACTGAAAAACATGAACATTAGTTGTCAAGTTTAATTTACCCTGTGAAGATTGTGGCAGTGGAGTCCAAGCCTAGCATAAAGGGCTATATCATAACAATCGCCCCACTCAGGCTCAACTAGTTTATATGGTGGAGAAGAGTAATCCACATCAAAATCCTAAAAAACGAAGAATGTATCATCATCATCATCATCATGACATCAGAAAGAAATGGAAAATCTCAGAAAACATGAGGAGACACAATAAGAAAATTTGGGAGAGATGATTACAAAGGACAAGCGATCATTCTTCATCAAATGGTAGGGATCGTATACAGCATCATCATCATCATCGAAACCATAAAGCTTTCGCTTAGAATTCCTCTTTTCCCTTCGATTTCGCAGCACTGACTCTACCGCTCTTGGATTTCGAATCCTTCTTCCTGGTCCACTTGATCCTGATTCCGCCACACCCTCCATATCTGAGCGGCCTAGCCCTTAAATCTCGAATATCTATCTGTTCGACGCTCTATATATATATATATGTGTCAAAAGGAAATAAAAAGGCCGTTTGAGCCCTGAAACCTCGAAAAGCCCACGGAATGGTATCCCTTATCCCTATTAGAGACTTGTGCCAGAAGCGATCTCCTGCGATCAAAGTTTAGGGTTTGACGATTTGAAGAAATGGGGAGGAGCATCGTGGACGATGAAATTGGGAACGAAGCTTCAGCTTCAGCTTCGTCAGAGATGGATGATGGTTTAGAGGAACTCCGTAAACTGGTAAAAAATTATTGAATATTCTCAATTTTCTTAGCCTCCTTTGGTTTCTCCATCTGCTTTTTACATTCATCATTGGATTTGCTCATAGATAGCTACTTCTCGATCGCAAGCCACGGATACGGATACGGATACGGATACGGATACGTCAATTGTCTCGTATAGGAGTATAAGGTGTGACAGATTCAAGAACGTTCCAGATTCCGACGTAAGATGTTTGTCTCTCTTTCTACTTAAAATTGCATATGTCTTTTAACTATCTCCATCTCAAAATCGTAATCGCTCTCTCTCTCTAGTCAATTAAAATACGTTGATGTTGAGCAAAACTTATGACTTGTGGATCCATAGGTTAAAGGGTCAGAGCTGGAGGACATGGACAACAGGTGGCTACACCTCTTCACTGCGATTGCCTTCTACACAAACTGGAATGGATCGCTCGTTCCGGATTTTATTGCCGATTACCCACCAATGCTGACGAGACTCAAGAGGTGTTTGTGGAAACTCGGGGTGAAGCTGAGACAGAGCCGCGTGATAAGCTCAAAGCGCTCAATGCAATCTTCTACATAAGCTTTCAGTGTAGTGAGGATCCAGAGACAGGTGAGTTGCTTGAATATCAAGCGGTTGTACGAAAGACCATGGATGGGAAACCGGGACACATGCGCCTCGAGGTTAGCTGTTGGAACATGTGATCAAGAGACAGAATTTTCAGTAGCTTTTAGCCTTTTAGTATGAATGAGGTTTGACTAAAAAAAAAAGGTATGAGTTGTCAAACTAAAATTGTTGACTATTTCGAAGTGGTTACTATGTTCTTGCTTCTCGACATTTGACATTTTTAAACCAAAATAAAAAATACGGATATTGTGGGTAAGTCAAAGGTCAACGTGTCAATTGCAAAAGACAAAAGGCATAGTTCACTCCTAGCCCAAGTCACCGTGTCATTGTTTATAAGTTACTTAAAAATCAGATTAGTGATGCTGATGCCATTGCCAAGTGCCAACCAAAAATATGACTAGAACCTAAAATCATACTAGTCAATATAAGAATAATGAAGTTTGAAAGTTTAGTTTAGAAACTATTGTACCTAAATAAATTAATTAATATAAAAGTATAAGCAAATAATTAATTTATACTCTCTCTATATATATCTATATTATATTTATCATGAGGTTTTACTTTTCAATAGAAATCCTCTTTTTTGGTGGGGGGACTAAATCCAATAAAATTCCTTGATCAAATATGTTCACCTAATTGATAATCTTATATATCAATAGTACTTAAGCTTTAATTCTATTCATCTGTATACATTCATCTCCATATCTACGAAATTAGTTTCTACTAGTATCTCTAATATTTCATCAACTTTATTTTCGTGAAAAGAAAGAGGGAGAACAATTATAGATAAATCTTATTCTTGTTTCTTTTTGTGTGTGGTATATCGCAAGCTCAGAATCGGAGCACGTGTTGCTTCTAAATCCATCCTTGTCGTAGTGCCCTACCATTCTCATAGCGTTCTATCTTAAATTACCAATTTGCCAGTTCCAAGAAACTTCTTATCCTCTTTTGGAAACGTGTTTTTTCCTCAAAAGTAACTAATCAAGGAGAGACGGGAATGAGAAGTCTCATAGTTTAACAAATTAATAAAAAAACGAGATGTGTTAAGGATATTCCAAAACGATGTCTATCAAAAAACGAAGGCATACAACACACACCAACCATGCTTCCTTACCGCGTAAAATCTTTTAAAATGGAAACAAAACTTTAATATCAAAGGTATGTTACTTCGACTCGGCAATTAGTTTTATTTTATTTTAATTTTTAACTATAAAGAAAATATTCTATGTTCAAATACTTTATGACAAGAAAGATAAAGACAACAAGCGAAAATGAAATATACATGGAGATTTCTCAAAATAAACTTTTTCATGAAATCGATTTTTTTTCTTTCATTAAATCGATATTGAAAAGAAAAAAATGATAAACAGTCAAAAGAAAACAAAATAGTTTAAACTAACATTTAAAATAAAATAAAAAACCTAGACTAACATTTTCTATATTAATAGGTAAAATCCACTCATATATCTATATAATACAAAAATAAAATCTTGCTTTTAAATTGATAAACCTTAAAATAATACTACTCCTATGGTCCTATTAGTTACCTAAAATTGTAGATTTCTTCGAAACTTGGAAAGACTAATAGATAATTGATAATGTATTATTTATTATTTATTATTTATTATTTTGCCAGATTTTATAGTTAATATTACTGAATAAAATATCGGTATATTGTTGTGCACTGTTCTTCTATGCATATAGAATCTGATATATAAAAGGCTGTATCAAACATGTTTTTCTTTTTGTCTTTTTATGAAGTTATCAAACAAGTTTTACGCGGTGCAATCTCTCAATGAAACAGTGACCAGTAAACGCTTTATCTAAATAAAATATTACGAAAAAATTATAAAATAATCGGAAAATAAAGTCAAGTCACCGTCAAACCCATCCGCGCTCACCGCGTTCACACCTTCACGCGCTTCCTTCGTCCTTTGTTTCTCTCTGTATTTTCCCCTTCGCAGACAAAGAAACCATTTTTTATAAATGTCTGAAACCAGAACCATAAAACCCAAAATCGTTGTCTTCAACTTTCAAACACTTGGGAGCTTTTAAATTGATTTCACATCTAAGTAAAGTCAAACACTTTTCAAACGAAATTCGTCAAACTCTGAAAAAAAAAAACTACCCCTTTTTTTCCCCCTTTAATGGAAATCTCTGCTTTCCCATTTCCATACCTACAAGACGACGAGTGTTCCCATTTCCTTGGTCTATTTCAAGACATGGACTCTGCTCCTTCTGACTTCGGACTCGAAGGTTTTGGTAACGACAATACTAACCCTAAGAAACGCCCAAGAAAGGAAGACGAAGACTTAGGAGGAGGAGGAGGAGCTGTGAATGGTAGCAAGGCTGCGTTTGGAGATATACTCGCAACTCTTTTGCTATTGGACGAAGAAGCAAAACAGCAACACGAGCAGTGGGATTTTGAATCTATCAGAGAAAAGTCTCTTCTCGAAGCTAATCACAAGAAGAAAGTGAAAACAATGGACGGCTATTACAATCAAATGCAGAATCATTACTCTGCAGCTGGAGAAACCGATGGTACTCGTCCCAAACGCGCACGAAAATCCGCGGTTGCTGCGGTGGTTTCAGCGGTGGCTTCCGGCGAGGAATCAACCGGTGCTCCAGTTCCGGCGGCGGATATCCCTAGTGGTTCCGGGTCTGCCCCGGGTCATAGGAGGTTGTGGGTGAAGGAACGGACGACGGATTGGTGGGACAGAGTAAGCCGGCCGGACTTTCCGGAGGAAGAGTTCCGGCGGGAGTTTCGGATGAGCAGGTCGACGTTTAATCTGATATGCGAGGAGCTAGACGCGACGGTGACGAAGAAAAACACGATGCTTCGCGACGCGATTCCAGCTCCTAAACGCATTGGCGTTTGCGTTTGGCGTTTGGCTACTGGAGCTCCGCTTCGCCACGTGTCGGAGCGGTTCGGGCTCGGGATCTCCACTTGCCACAAGCTAGTCATCGAGGTCTGCCGCGCGATCTACGACGTTCTGATGCCGAGGTACCTCCGGTGGCCGTCCGATTCGGAGATCCAATCGACGAAAGAGAAATTCGAATCGGTCCACAAAATCCCAGACGTCGTCGGATCGATCTACACCACACACATCCCGATCATCGCTCCGAAGGTCCACGTGGCGGCGTATTTCAACAAGAGGCACACCGAGAGGAATCAGAAGACGTCGTACTCGATAACCGTTCAGGGAGTTGTTAACGCCGACGGGATTTTCACCGACGTTTGCATCGGAAACCCCGGGTCTCTCACCGACGACCAGATCCTCGAGAAATCGTCGCTTTCCCGGCAACGGGCGGCTCGTGGGATGCTACGCGACAGCTGGATCGTCGGAAACGGCGGATTCCCGTTGACCGACTGGCTCCTTGTGCCGTACGCGAGGCAGAATCTGACGTGGACGCAGCACGGGTTTAACGAGAACATTGGCGGGATCCAGACGATCGCGACGGCGGCGTTCGAGCGGCTCAAGGGACGGTGGGCTTGTCTGCAGAAGCGGACGGAGGTGAAGCTCCAGGATCTCCCGTACGTGCTCGGTGCTTGTTGTGTGCTTCACAACATCTGCGAGATGAGGAAAGAGGAGATGTCGCCGGAGCTTAAGTTTGAGGTCTTTGATGATGTTACAGTGCCGGAGAACAATCTCCGATCTGCGGTTGCGGTTAACAAGAGGGATAACATCTCTCACAATCTCTTGCATCGTGGACTCGCCGGCACAAGAACTCTGTAGCGATGGACTCTGTTTTTCTTTGAAATGATTCTTTATTGCAAATTCTTTTTCCAGAATAGGAATAAACAAACAAACAAGTATTTTAGTTGATACTTAGAGATTGGATACAAAAGCATTGTGGAAATGAGTGTAGAATTGGCAGATTTTGTTTGTGTTACTAGTTACTAGTAGCATTGTGTAGCCCATCTTTAGTTCATTTATTTTCTATACAAATTGAATTTGAACCTTCTCGAGAAATAAGTTATTTTCGTTCAATGTCTTTTCACAAAGTAGGAGGAAAAAAAAACAATTCCACTTTAGTCAAAGAGCTGTAATTGATTGGTGCAGCGAAGCAATATTGATCGAAAAGTACCATTACATGTTCAGGCTCAGACAAAAGTTTTGTACAACGATTAGTTAATGGAAGTTGTACAAGATCGGTTTTGTTTATATTCCTGAATTAAAAGTGGGCTTGTGGGATCTTCCTTCTCCCCTGTTTTACATGTGTTTCCCAATGGGGGTTTCTCGTTTTGAATCTGCATCACATCATGAGAAACTCTTAAGTTTGGTTTTAGTGAAATGATGGAATTATAGTTCGTTGATCGGTTGATGCATGTGTTCTTGTGTTTTGGGAATACGATTTTATATTTTTCAGGAGATTTGGTGGTAAAACAAAAGTTAGCAACTTTTAATGTTATCACAGACGGCACAATTACGTCTTCTCAATGAGTTGGATCGAAAAGATACATAAGATTCTATACGACTAAAGAGGTACATGATTGTAATATATGTTCCTTTTTTGCTTCTTAATCATGGTGGTAAGTTCTGTAATATTTTTTACTTGGGTTTACTATATGTTAAAAGAGAGAAGCATGTTCATTACTTGTTGGTTAATTTATAAAACAGAGGAATGGCAAATGAACATGCTTCATATGCATTTATCTTCTTCTTTCACATGGCATATGCGGTGTAAACTTTATACTGATGTTAATTACAAAACACTGTATTTTATGGAAAAAATACATCTAAATTATCTCAAAATTAATTTCATTGTCTTTAGAATCCATCTTTAGTTTTGTGTTTAACTGATTGAAATGTTGGTTAGTGAAGCAGAATCCGTTTATTCCACCGAATAAACAAATGAAATGAATTTAATAACCAAGACAATGATTATTAGTCATGATTCAGTAATATTGAATCTTAAAGATCCTAAGTATGGGTTTTAATTTATTTAATCAACATCTAGTTGCTTTGAACAAATCTGAATGCAATTAAGATGACATCACATATGAAATATTTATACATTTTAGAAAATGTTAGATTTAAAATTGAATGCGGAAGATATTTTAAACTTTTAAAAGAGAAAACAATTGAAAATGAATTTATTTATTGTTTAAAAAATTGTGATTATCCAATCTTGTTCGGACAATATATAAACAGTAAAAAGCGTCATTCGTCAATCGTCACAGCTTCGTTCCTTAAAAAGCCATTAGCTACTTTCAAGTTTCAAGCCGGCTTGACCCGTAATTTACCAGATTACCCCTACTGTCAGCATAGGGGACCGGTCCTCCTCTGGGATTATCCAATGGGTAATACTGTAATTTCGGAATAGCCAATTTCCATTGCCGATCAAAAACAAGCAAGCAACGAACGCGCGGTTCGTCTGGATCCCGTCCTCTCACGGCTGTTGCAGGGACATAGTTGGATTTCAATTTCGATTTCGAGCTCTTCGCGTACTCTTCTGAAACGATCCAATCTCGGAAGTCCCTGATTTGGGGGGAGGGTTTTTTTGTAACTCCGGGAAACTTATTATTTTCCTTCAACCGCGATTCGAGGTACGAGGATTCGTTCTCGTCTTCTGTCTTTCAAGTTTGATCTGGGATTCTAGGGTTCTGTTTCTGTGGGTTTATCCTCCTTATTGAAGATGATTGACTTCGTCTCACGAAGTTCGTATGATTTTGATTCACTTCTATTCTAGGGTTTTCTCGTGCCAAGAGTTTCCCTGGATTAGTTAAGCTCTGAATTTTGGTTATTTCTAGTTTATTGGGCGTTTTGGTTAATGAAGTTCGATTATGGTGAAAACTCGAATTTTCAGGAGAAGGGTCGGTTCAATTTTGTTTTTTGTAATTTTGCTTGGAAAAGTAATCTGTTTGAAATTGAGGCATTTAGTTTCATAATTAGTCGGCAATGTAGATAAAGCTGTGACGAAGGCAATTAAGGAAGTGGAAGATAATTCAACACCATTCTCTGGGATCTCAGTAAGAGAACGATAGGATAGTTCCTGAGGAAGTAGGTTAGGCTTATTTGGATACCTTCTCGATTCTTGTGCAGTTCACTTTTCACTTTACTAGAGCTTTTGGCATTTTTGAACATTAGCTAAATCGGTATAACTCTTTTTTTTTTTTTTTTCCCCTTATTGGTTTAAGCTCTTCAGTTGGTGGTTGGTTAGTTGCTTAATTTTAGAAGAAATTGATGATGTTATGGCTCTGAGCATGATTCTGGCAATTTCTGGCTTTAGGAAGCAAAAATATGCTGCAATTATGTGAAGAACCCAAAGTACTCTGAAACCACATTTATGAAGTCTGGTGTTTCTATATATGAATATATTTGGGAATTTGGTTAGTGCAAACCAAATTCATGCTGCTTGTTTTCATGTATGCTTTTTCTACTTACAAATATCTTTTGATTGGTTTGTCTTGCAATGCCGTTTTGTTGTGTTAAATTGTTGTCACTGAGGTTTTGATTCCACTTGTCACTTTGCAGGTGCGCCTTCGCTAAACAGCTGAGAATTTAGCATTTATGTGCTGCAACTCTGCAAGCTTGTCATGTGCCACTGCGTGTATAGTGCTTATAAATAAAACAGTGGACTTGAGAAAGCTAAGGGAATGTCAGCACCTGGGAAGTTTGATTATTCTTCTGGTGGGCCAGATAGGCCTTTATACAGGTCTAACTTAGCTTCACAGATGGAAAGATCTAGTAGCTTTCGGGAGACGATGGAACATTCAGTCTCATCTTCTCATCCGAGCATGTTGAGGAGCACTTCACCATTAGCACAAACCGATGTAACAAATTTCTTCCAGTGTTTGCGTTTTGATCCTAAAGTGGTTGCGGCAGATCACAAGTCTATTCGTCCAGGTGACTTTAAGCGTCATGTCAATGTTGCTCTTGGGATTCAAGGAGATGAATCTCCAAGCACAATGCTGAAAGGGAAGTTAGTTCCGTCTCCTATACCAGAAGAGATCAAAAGACTAAAGGCTGGTCTACGCGAAAACAATGTGAAGGCCAGGTAGTGTATTACGATAAGTTAATAAAATCTTGTTTGGAGCTCTGTTTATTTAATTGAATTTCTGTTGTCGCAGGGAGCGTGTGAAAATTTTCAACGAAGCTTCGTCTGTATTTAACAAGTTTTTTCCCACTGTACCTACAAAGAAAAGGTCTCGACCAGAAGGGTATCCTAATGACCGCTCTGGTGATCGCTTGGCTTTAGGGCCAGGTTTAGGTAAAATGGGAATTCAAGGTCTGACTCCGCCTGGTTGTTTTGAGCTTGACCAGCAAAAGGTGGACGAACGACCTAAGAGTGGTGCACTAAATAAGCGGACACGTACTTCCATGATGGATGTTCGAAGTAATGCTATTGTTCGACAACCGCCTGCTGTAGATAGGGATAAAGACACAATGAGGCTGGCAAATCATAATGCAGTTCAGGGGGAAGATCGATCGTCAATTGGTATCGATGGTTGGGAAAAGTCGAAAATGAAGAAAAAACGATCTGGCATAAAAACAGATGGTCCCTCTAGTCTGGCTTCAAATAAGGCTGTTGATGGTTACAGGGACTTGAAGCAGGGGATACCAAAATCAGCTGGTGATTCTCGGTCTAGATCGAATGGTGACTCGAACATGTTAAGGTATGGCCTATTAGATCATAAGTTTTTGGTCCAATGCTGACTTTTAGGATCTTATATGTTGACTATCTTTTCCAAATTACCTCTTTAAGCTTCTTTTGTTTTGTTAAGAATTCATTGAATGAGACAAGTGGAAAAGAACAAAGTTAAGATCAGTATTGAGATTAAATGGTTTTTTTTTTTTTTTTTTTTTTTTTTTTTTTTTTTTTTTTTTNTTTTTTTGCCTCAAACCCTGAAAGATTTTTCATAATTTTGTGGGTTACTCATTAGCCATTTGTGGTGCAAGTTATCACAATATGTTCTAGTTTTGCTAATATACATCGTTTTGGAGTTGTCTCAATATGTTCTAGTTTTGCTAATATACATCGTTTCACTAAATTAAATGGACAGCTATTCGTTTCCTATTTTGAATGATTATATCAGTTTTTATAGAAGTAAACACTGGATTGATGAGCCTTTGCGCTCTTAAGAACTTCTGTATGTTGGAGATGCAACAACAGTGCCTTCCGATTATCACTACAATTTTCTTAATGGTGCCTTTGTAAACCTAATCAATGACCTTGATTCAACGATTGCTTTAATCTATTCCCTTGGTTATGGAGTTGAGGTTGGTGGCTGAGAATATGTCAAAATTCTTTGTTTAGCACAATCATTTTTCCTTGTTCTGTCAATGAAGGTTATTGCGGCTCTCTTTCAGTGGTCATTCAATTGGTTAATGTTTCTGTTTGAATTACTTGTGTAGGCATGGGGCAGTGAATGGTGCTGTTCCATATGGAAGATCTGATAGCTTCTCTCAGCAGACAGGCTTGGCAGGGCGTTCCTTACTCTCCAGGGATTCTGATCACAATTCGTTGTATGAGAAGAGAGAACGAGCCATTGGTTCAGATAAGGAAAGGGTGAATCTTAGAACAATGAACAAGTATGTGTTAACAAACTTACAATCTTAACCAACCCTGTCAATTTTTCTCTAGATCACATTCGTCAGTTTTTCAAGCCTCTATTATTTTTGATGATTTCTTATGTACTTGTTACTCTCTGCTGGATTCTTTTCAGGTCAAATATTCACGATGAATCTAATTCTTCAAGCCCAACTTCGAACCCGAAGATAAATGTTTCAGTTCGTGGTCCGAGATCGGGATCAGGGCTGCCGCCGAAACTTTCTCCGGTTGTCCATAACACTCCTTCTCCAAGTGATTGGGATATTTCTGGCTGTACAAACAAACCACCACTGTTGTCTGGGGTTCCCAATCGCAAACGCATGACATCAAATCGGTCTTCATCACCACCTGTTACTCAATGGGCCGGTCAAAGACCACAGAAGATATCTCGTGTTGCAAGGAGAACGAACCTGGTCCCCATTATTTCAAGCAATGACGACGTTCCTTCATCAGATAACATGTCAGATGTTGGTTGTAGTGAAACAGGTTTTGGATTTCATAGACGCTCACCAGCAGCTTCTCCTCAAATGAAATTAAAAGGTGAAAATAGCTTGTCTACAACAGCTTTATCAGGAAGTGAAGAATCCAGCCCCCCTGAGATCAAATCTAAAGACAAGGGAAAACAGTCTGATGAGTTCGATGGGAAAAATTCTCAGAATGTTCCTAAACTCTCCATTACTGGTTTACAATCTAGAAAAAACAAGCTTGTCTCTGGAGAAGAGCTTGGAGATGGTGTGAGGAGACAAGGAAGGACAGGCCGTGGCTTTGGTTCAACAAGGTCTGTCAATCCAATGGGAGTAATGAAACATGGAACAGCAAAACAACTTCGCAGTGCAAGAAGTAGTTCTGACAAGAATGAAAGGTAGGGAATCCTGCTTCTAAGTATTTCTCTTTTCCAATTCTCGTGTATATGTAAAAGTTTTTGGCTTTCATCAGCTTATCGCATAGCTTTTTCATACGCTCTCTGCAGTAGGGCAGGTCGTCCACCCACTAGGAAACTCTCTGATCGCAAGGCTTACACACGTCAAAAAAGCACAGCGACAAATGCTACAACACTAGATTTTCTTGGTAAAATAAGTTCAATATATCAGAGTTTTTCTTTTGCAGGATTGATTTTTCGTCTCTTCTTTTATTGATGAATATTTTTAACTTTCTTAGTTGGTTCAGATGATGGGCATGAAGAGCTACTAGCTGCTGTTAACTCGGCTATAAACTTTGGTAAGCAATTGTTTCAGGTTCTCTTTTACTTTTTTTTTTCCCCAGAATTTTCGTATCTAGAATAATTGGTTTATTTCTTTGATGCAGCCCAGAATTTTCCTAGCTCTTTCTGGAAGCAAATGGAGCGTTACTTTTGCTATATATCTGATACACATATAAACTTCGTGAAACAGCAGGTAATTCGATTTCCTGCACTTCATAAGACAGGGATTATACACTCTAGACTTCACAGTTTGAAGGATGTGACAGATCATTTGTATATGTTTATATGCATGTGCATATTACTTGAATCGGTGCATATTAGCAAGCTGCAGATTTCTAGTTTAGGTAAGACTAGCAAGATTTTCATTATGCGTGTGTGCATATGTATTTGTTTCATTGTTCCCAATGTATTTATCCTTACCGCAACACATGCTTATATAGGGAAGAGAAATAACCGAAAATGTCAAAAATGGTAGGAAATGTGTGTAGATTTGTATGCTCCTCGTGAGCTTTGCTTTCCCAAAGTTTTGTAAAGATAATTACAGCTCTAATATGTGGACTCCTCATTTTAGATAAATGTCTACCATTTTCTCTCAGGGAGAACTCTCCTCCATGGGTACTACACCAGTCGGGACATCTTCAGACTTCAATAGCCGTGAAACATTTCCCGAGGAACTTGCAGCTAGCAGAGCGGATTCTAAAGCTGCGCCCCTTTATCAGAGACTGCTATCAGCTCTAATTTCAGAGGACTCAACCAGTGTAAATGAAGATTTACAGTTTGATGGATTTGGAGCCGATGCTGAGTCAGATTTCAGTGTGTTGAACCATATGGTGGAGTTCAATGGTTATAGGAGTGATAGACTGGACTTTGATGAGCTAGAAGATGATGTTTCTGTTATCCCGCTCAAGGGTGTTAATAGTTCAGCCCACCATGTCAATGGAAGATTTTCAGATCATTTATCTGCCGACTTCTCAGACATTCAGTATGAAACTTTGGGGATAGATGAGAAGATTTATATGGAAGCTCAATCTATTGGAATTTGCTTGGATCCCATGGTAATATTCCCCAGAAGCTTAGTTACCTCAGAAATGCTGCTTTCTGATGCTATTGGATTTGGACTCGCATTGCTACAGTTCCTAGCGGATTGATGTGTTGTCGTTGTGTTTTCTTGCAGCCTAGTATTTCAAACTTGGAGGATGAAGGAATTGTTGACGACATCAAAACATTAGAGGAGGCTATCTCTGAGGTGGTATGTTCCCTCACGTGTTCTTATCTTCTTCTTTTCAACAAGATAACGTTGACAGATTATGGATTTTCGTAACTACTACTGTGTTCTCAAGATAGCTAACTTTGTTATGTTGTCTATCTTAAATTTTAAGGGTTCCAAGAAGAAAGAGATGTTGAATCGGCTTCTAAAGCCTGCCCTAGAAATGAAAGAACTTCAGGAGAAGTATGTCTTTCTTCCTCTTCTTCCGCTTTTCTTGCACGCCTTTAATGATCTGGACTATGATCTGACGGTTTTGTTTTGATATTTTCCCCTTACATAGGGAGTTTGACAGGCTCGGTTATGAAAAACTCATCGAAATGGCTTATGAAAAGAGCAAGGTTCACTTTTCAGCCTTTTCCGATTCACTTTTCCAATTTATTTCATGTCTTGATAATCTTATATGGATTTTATTGTACAGGCAAGTCGGCGTCATCACTCCGCAAGTGGAAAGAGTTCGGCTAACAAGATATCAAAGCAGGCCGCATTTGCTTTCGTTAAAAGGACGCTTGGAAGATGTCGTCAGTTCGAGGAGACAGGCAAAAGTTGCTTTAGTGAGTCTCCATTTAAGAATATCCTCATTGCCGGGTTGACACAGATTGAAGATAATCACACAGACAAGGAAGATATTCCATCAGCTTCATGTACGATATCGTTTTCGCCTTACAGAACAATGAACTATTTTCTTCCAATCCACAAACTCTCCGTTAATTCGAATCTCTCTTTTTTGTTTTTCCACTGGCAGCACCCATTGGGTCACAACCAAGCTCATCATTGGCATTGCGAATGACGCAGAACACAGAGAATTATGTTAATACTTCTGAAACTGCTTTACGGGATGGGAGAGATGAAACAATGTGGTCAAATAGAATGAAGGAGAGAGAGTTGCTGCTTGATGATGTGGGTGGGGCACCACTTTCAAGCAGCACAAAAGGAAAGAGAAGTGACAGGGACAGAGATGGAAAAGGACAGGCTTCTTCGTCGAGAGGCGGAGGAACTAACAAGGTCGGTCGGCCTGCACTGTCCAATGCCAAGGGAGAACGGAAATCGAAGACAAAACCGAGGCAGAAAACAACTCAGATGTTTTCTTCTCCTTCTTCTTCTGTCAATATCTTGGAGCAGCCCAGAGCACCATTGTCCAAACCAACTAACAGCAACAACAGCGAGTATAGTAACTTGGAGACACTGGACGAGTCAGAGCCTCTTGACCTGTCTCACCTGCAGATACCAGACGGTTTAGGTGGTCCGGATGATTTCGATACACAAGCAGGGGATCTAAGCTCATGGTTGAACATCGATGACGATGCGTTACAAGATAATGATATTGATCTCCTTGGACTTCAAATACCCATGGATGATCTTTCAGACTTAAACATGATGGTATAAGCTCCCTCTCTCTCTCTCTCCCTCTTTGTAATCTGTATAGTCTCGTTTGTTATACCATTAGCGACGAAGAAAGACAAGGAAATGCAAACACAAGTTTTGGTCCCCGTAAAGAATAACCACTCACCAGAATCGGTTATTCGGGTTGGCTCCAGCAAACTAGACGATATAGATTTTCTTTTTTCTTCTTCATCATCATCTTTAGGGCTTTGTCTTTTTTTCTTCTTATAGTTCGATTACTCGGGGTGGTGAAACTGTTTTTGTTTATTGGGAATGGGGGTGGTGTATTTGGCTCCGGCGGTTAAGATAGGTCGGTAGTTAAACTTCAAGGAAAAAGAGTGATAGTAGTAATGTTGTGTAGTGATGATATATAGATAAGTGTCAAGGTTTTCTTCTTTCTCTTTGATCTTTGGGATTTTGTAGCTTTCGTAACCTCAGAACCATTATTATTGCCTCTGTACATACATTTTATGTTCCTTAATAAAATTCAGCTTTTAGTTCATGAAACAGGTCCACTGTTAGATCTCACACACAAAAAAGGTTATAGACAGATTCAGAGCAGAGGAGAATGCGACAAGAAATTATCTAAATCACTTGCCAAAAGAAAGCATGAAACAAAAGGACTTTCTGAAATTATGAAAATAACGACTTCTCTATTTGAATTGCACTCTAATTCCTTTTTCTTTTTAATAAAAAAAATGTCAACGTTGAAGCAAAAAAAAAAAAGAAGGAAGCATCAAAAACAAGCATTCTTTCTTCTTGAAAGCTGTTTCATCTTTCTTTAGAAATGAGAGTGAGAGTTGCGTTTATAGCGTTGCGGTTGGTTTTGGACACAGCTTGCTTTAGCGTCACGGTTGGAGACGCTCTAACACTTCGTCGTTGCTGCTCAATCACTAGCTCGCTTGCGAACCACTCTAATTTCTCGGAATTGCTCATTTCTCCGATCCTTTTGCTTCCGAACAAAACCGATTCCACATTGTTTTGCTTCAACATCTCGTCAGCGATCTCCGTCAGCTTCTTCACATTCTCTGCTCTTGGATCTGTGTCCACGTTCGGCCCACAAGCTCCTAACCGCGATCCGTTTGCCTGCTGCACCACAATGTATTTTTCTAATGATTTTTCCATCCATAACGCAATTTAACCGGTCAATCCAATTTCAATCGCTGATTTACTTAAAAAGTTAAAACGTTTCAAAAGTTATGTTCGCCATTTGGAAATGGTTAAAAGAAAAAAACCTGAATGCGAACGTAGTTACTACTCCGGTAAGGCCCAAAGCCCATAGCAACGGCCTGGTCAACAAACTCAGCGGATCCATCACCAGAGATTCTAGCCATGGGCCGAGCCCATTCTTTTACCCGCCAATTCTTGACTTGCTCATAGTCGTAAATTACTTCAAAAAGTTGACCGGTCCCAAGCGACAACACCAACAGATCCTCCACTCCCTTAACCGCCGGAAACTCCTGTTTGTTATGGAACACGTGCGTGATCGCCGCCGCAGTCGGATTGCTCATCGCGAGTCCACCTCCAACCGCAACGCACCGCGTTTTTCCATCAACGGAACAGGTGCGAACCGGATCGAACGTACCCGGCTCTGCCCACGTGGCGCGGCAGATATCCCGGAGACGGAAATCGAAACTATCGCTCTCGAGCGCGTCGGCGCGTGAGAATAGAAACGGCGCCGTACTTGAGAGATCGTAGCAAGAGATGAGAATCGGTTTCAGTGTGTCTTTGAGAGTTAGATCGCCGAAAGATGCTTTCATGGCTTTCTCGAGCTTTGCCGTTGCGGCGGTTACTGAGGACGAGGAAGATCCGGATCCGGATCTCATGACCCGTTTGATCGCCGCTCCTGCTCCTCCACCTCCTCCTCCGCCTGATCTGTAGAAACCCTCGGCGTTCTCCACGAGGAACTTCCAAGTGTCCTCTGCTTTGAAAATCGGGCGGTTACCGTCTCTCGTCGCGAACATCATCGCCGAGAATACGCCTCCGACTCCTGATCCGGCGGCGACGTCGAAGTAATCGGCGATTCGAGCGTTTGGATCGCCGGATTTTTCTTTAAGCATTTGCTCCAGATAGATTAAGGACTTTCCCGCCAAAAGCCCTCGCATCCCGCCGCCGTCGATGCTCAACACGCAGATTCTCCCTCTCGGACTCCTGAACGATGACGGCGTTCCCGGATTAACGACGCCGTTGGGAGTCAACGGCGATCTCGGAGAAGGCCCTGCCTCGGAATCACCGGGTCTTAACGGACTCCGAGGAATCCACAAGAGCCTCGGGTCTTCGTAACCGAAGAGAAACTTGCTCTCGAGAATCGAGAAGATCTCGTAGCTGAGCTTATCGTCGGAGTCGATGAGCGGTTCGTGAGATCGAGTCGTGGACAAGGTCGGACTGGTTTGAGTCCTCTCATAATTTCCGGGAGTGTTGGGAGCTGTGTGATTGACGAAATGCTTCTTCTTCCCCTTTGAGGAAACTTCTAACGGCGGCGGCTTATCGTATCGTCTATTCATAATCGTTACAGAGAGAATTTAGGTTTTACAGAAATCTCGAAATTGGAAGCTTTTCGCAGCAATGTCGGACAATCTGGTAAGAGAATGTACCTTTTCAGAGACGTGCATTGCTTAAAAAAATAAAAGCAGAGGAACTATAACTACCGAACTAGTAGGCGTAAGTTAGCATAACATGGCTAAGCACTAACTCGTGTGCTCGGAAAGGTCATCGCATCCACGTCCGACGCCGCCTCCAGCAAATTAGCTCAGATAGATTTCTTCTTTATTTATTTCTGTTTTCACGGTATTTCTTATTAAATATTGATTTTGGTTGAGTAACTATTTTCAGTAAGCATACTACTTAGTCAACGTTTATCACTTGATTTTTTTTTTTTTTTTTTTAATTTGTGTAGACAGATCAGCTCATTGGTTGGTAAATATACTAATAAATCCAGCTAGATATAAAGAATTTCAGTGCAATCTAGTTTGATGGAATTTTAACGAAGCCCTTAATGTTTTGGTAGGAAACAAATGGTTTTATCTTTCAGGTTGCTCATAATACATATATTCAACCGAAAATATGAGTTCCAAGCGAAAGCAAAATAATATCAATAAACACTTTCATGTTGCTCATATATCTCTATAATCTTGATATACAGCAACAACACAAATATATTATATCTGTATTACTATATGTAATAATCAAAGTCAAAAACAACAAGTCTCAAATGATAAATATAGCTAGTAACCAGATGATGATGACAAATATAGTTTCCCTGGAAGTTTAAACAGAGAACGTACTGGACAGATTCCCAAGCGTTGCAAGCGGCGATCCTGCATCTGTGAAGTAGGACGCGAGATTGATCTCCGAGTTGTTGTATCTATTCAAGAAAGGATGTTCCTGAAAAGTGTTTCCGAGGATGAGTTCAACATTAATAGAACTGGATAGAAGAAAAAAAGATGGAGAAAGAGATCGATAAGATAAATAAAACAGATACCATTAGTTCCCTCGCAGAGCTCCGACTGTTGGGGTCCTTTTGCAAACTACAAGAGAGTGTAGAGTTTAATAACTGAAGTTAGTAAAGTAATAACGGTACAAGAAGAAGAGCACGCAAGACTTTTTTTTTAGGAGAGAGTACCATGTGGAGATGAAGGAAGATAACTCAGGGGAGAAATTATCTGAAGGAAGAGCCGGTGGTGGTCCATCAACAATGGCTTCCATCAACTCGAAAACACTAGTCCATGTCTCCTCTTGATCCGGTGGTAAATAAGGGAACTTTCCTGTTGCGCATTCAAGCACTACTAAACCCAAGCTCCATATATCGCTCTTATTGCCGTATTTGTTTCCAACGATTCTCTCTGGCTGTCAAATGAAGATTTTGAAGTGTTATTAACACTCAGTAAGGGTTTCAAGTTAATCAAAAAAAAAAAAAAAAAAAAAAAAAAAANTACAGACATATAATTGTAAGTTCCGACAAATGTGTTTGCTAAACCTGCGGTGTTTGCCATAACTGTACTGACACCAAAGTCGGTGATTTTGACTTCTCCTCTGTGGTTGATCAGAAGGTTGGACGGTTTCAGGTCACGGTGGATGATATGCCTATCGTGATGAAGATAGATCAGTCCTTGAAGCACCTGTATTTAACAGAGATCACATCAACCAACCGATATGTACAGGAAAGTGTGGTTTTCTCCGTGTGTTCTTACTTACTTGTTTGAAGATGGCAGAAAGATAGGACTCAGGGATGGTTTTGACTGATTTGAGAAAGTCTTCTAGAGATCCGCCATCCATGTACTCCAAGATCAGCGAGATTGCGCCATTGTCGTAATATGACTGGTACGAGGTAACGAGATATGGACATTGTGTCGATTGGTTTATCTTCAGCTCTTGCGCAATCGCCTTGCGAATCGCTTCATCCACATTTAGTTGAATGACCTAAGTATAGAGGATTCAGAGTCATGTAAGAAAGAAGAGAACAAAAAAGGAACTATAAGGCTCAGCTGATAAATAAGTCCTCATGTGTATCAACTCTCATTGGGTAAGCAAGCCTGTGAGGTTACCTTCAAGGCGAAAAACTGGCCAGTCCATTTGTGTTGAACCAACTGAACAACACCACTGCTTCCTTTGCCAATGACCTTAACCATGTCGAAATCCGACAAGCTCAGTTCATCATCCGCTGGCTTTATTGGAGACAGCTGAAACACACAGTCACAACAAAAAAATACAGATTACAAACACTTAATCAACAAGACATGAGCTTGTTGTGTTAATGATCTTCAAAAAGTTTCTAATTATAATCAGATCCACAACCACATTTCAGGCTAATTCCATTCCACCTACTTAATCTTCAGCTAAATCTTCATTCGCAGTACCAAATAAGCAATTTCACCTAAATTCTCTGTAAGAAATCAACACCAGCACCAAAAAAAAAAAGAGAAGAGAAATGAAAGACTTACAGCTTCAGGCTCAGATTGAGAAACGATTCGAACTCCGTCCTTGTTAACTCGGAGATCTCCATCCTTAAACGTACCGCTCTGCGTCCTACGAGAAGAGCAAAAGCCCTAAGTCCACCACAGACAACTATTCATAGATCTATCGAGAAATCGATCGAGAGAGAGAGAGAGAATCGGGATAGTTACAGGAACTTGGTGACGGATTGCTCATCAGCAGGCGGAATTGAGAGCTTGAGATTGTTGCTAAAACCACCCTTCTTCATCTTCGTCCTTTTTTCTTCTTCTCAGCTCAAATCATTAAACATATAAGTCATACATACTACGCTTTTATGCGTAATGGGAATACTAGTCAGCAAGAAACAAGAAATGAGAAAGAAACAGCCCATTCAATTAAATATCAGTCGCGCACGACGTTGACCAACGACTCCGACTTCCCCCATTTCGAGTTTAAATTCGCCACTTTAACCGCTTACAAACCGGTTGCTTCGAGATTATCATATTAGGCAGTGTAAAAAAAACCAGCATTAAGCAGTGTTTTAACATGATCTCCAAACAATATCAAATACCTTTACTCTCTGCCAACATCTCTTATACACACAAAGCATATACGTGTTTTTGTTTACACATGTATAAAATTCAATTACACTTTGCAATACAATCACACACAGAAAATTACGGTTTCGAATAATATGATTCATCTATCAGTTAACAACAACACTAGACATATAATCTTATCACAACTGCCTGGTCGCCGCCAGGCAATGATCGCGGGGTTTTGGTTTCATATCTCCATCATGTTGAAGGAGAATTTCGAAAGAAGCTTGGGGATTTGCGATATGATCGGTCCATAAGTCTGCAAAGCACGAACGAAACCATCATATCAATAATGCGTAACACGACGGTACTACTGAATAATAATGCAAAATAAAAGCGGCTTGATTTGACTGATCCTTCTAGTTTTACAGAGAAAACCACAACAAGATAAGGGGAAATGGGAGCAAGATGCTAATGAACACCTTTTCGTTTTCATGGATTTGGCACAACGGAACAGCGAGAAGTTTGAAGTTTTTAGGCACGACAACCTGTTGGTTCAAAGGTAATCTCACAAGAAAAAGCTTTGTGCATTCCTGAACAAAAAGATGAAGATGAAACAGAGCTTTAAAGCATATGATGACTAATTAATAATTAATTATTACCATGGAAGTGGAACTAACTAACCTTTGGGTGTTTCACATTTGGAGGCAAGAAAGGAAACATCAATGTCTCAAAGTTGGGTCTCCACCACATCCCAATGCATTCTCCTACCTACACCAACAAAGAGAGACGACCATTCATAAGCCAGAAACAATTACTAGAACCTAGCACTAAAGACCAAGAATCCATAGTTCCAACCTCAAAACCCGGAACATCGTTGATCGAAACCTTTGATGACAGTTTTCGCTTCAGACCTTCAATATCTAAAATGTTAAAGGACAAAACCTGATTTTAGCATTGAGGATTGAGACAGAGAGTTTATGCACACAGAGGTAAAGCAAACCTGATTCTCCAGGTCTTAAACGACCACCGGGAAGCTTGAAGATGGAGTTTCTAAATTGAAGAAGCAAAACATGAGGATGCTTGAACAACTCAACCTGATTTATCACATGTTACAGACTAATTCTCAAAACAATTTCCAAAATCCCTAATTTTTGCCTATCAATCAATAAAAAAATTACCAGAAGAACAGCTTCAACGCAAGTCCTCAATCCATGAGCAGCGTAACTTCAGCAAGTTCAAAAATTTAGCAACATATTAATACTACAACAGATTAATACAAACAGAATAAGAAACGAAGAAAACTGGAATTTACTTTGATTTCAATCTGATGACTCGATCAGAGATACTCTCGTCCTTGACGCGAAGAGCGTCTCGCGAACCGAAGTAGTAGCTGCTCAGCGGGTATAAATCGACTATCGATTCATGAATCAGATGATCTCCTCTCGTCCTGTTCTCTTCGCTGGTCTCTACATCTAGAACTCGAGCTTCTTCACCCATCTTTTTTCCGGGGAAAATCCAAATACTAGAGAGCTAAAAGCGATCTCTATCGATTAAAAACTGAATAAAAGAGTGATCACGAGGACAGAGAAGAAGAAGGAAGACGAAGAGCGAAGAAGCGAAAGCGTAGTTGTCGTAGTAGGATCAGTGATACGTGGCGGCTCCAGAGAGTTCTTCACCGCTAAAACGCTGCTAATAGCTGACGCCGGCGGGAGAGTGAGCAAGAAGAAAGTAAGTGCAGATCGATGTTGGGCATATTAATGGGCCTTTAGTATAAAAACTGTTCTCTAATCAACAAAGAAGTAAATTAATGGGCCTATATAAATGAACAAGCAAACGGCAGGATGTTTATACAGTCTGTGTTGTTTCCAACTACTAAAAACGACGCACGTTTCTATTTTTTCCCAATTAAATCAGAGAGTCGCTCTTTCAAAATTTGGGTCTTTTGCTTCATCTTGTTCACTTGAACACACAGTAGAAAAAACCTAGAAGGAAAAGAGATGAAACTCGCAGGTCTGAAATCGATCGAGAACGCACATGAAGATTCCGTTTGGGCGGCGACTTGGGTTCCGGCGACGGATGATCGACCGGCGTTGCTTCTGACTGGATCCCTCGACGAGACGGTGAAGTTGTGGCGAGCGGACGAGCTGGATCTAGTGCGGACTAATACCGGACACTCCTTGGGAGTAGCAGCTGTGGCGGCGCATCCTTCCGGGATAATTGCAGCATCTTCTTCGCTCGATAGCTTCGTCCGCGTCTTCGATGTTGACACTAATGCTACCATCGCTGTTCTGGAAGCTCCTCCTTCTGAGGTTTGGGGGATGCAATTTGAGCCCAAGGTAATTGACTTACTCTGAATCTCTAAAATTCAATCCTTTTTTTAGGGTTCTAAAGGATTTGGGCTGTTCTATGATGGACGAATTTGATTGAGTTAGGGAATTTCACTCGTTGGATGCGAATAATTCTTCTCCTGATCTATAGAAAAATGCTTAGAAACTAATTGGAATTGTTGAGCATCGTTTGAATCTGTAGCTCAAAATCAGATAGGAGCTTGAGTGTTGTCATCTATTGTGTTCCCAAATCGGTCTAGATCAACTTTTGATTTTCATATTGACTTACGACCATAGTAGCATAATAACAGTTATTGCTTGATTTCAACTATGGCGAAACATCTTGATTTGGTAGACTGTTGCTTGTCGCCGTTATTTTTGAATCAGCCCTGACTTTGTATTCACTGGTAACGTACTTCAATACATTACTAATATATGATTACTTGAAATAGAATCTGTTTGAAATCTGATCAGCTGGCATTGGCAAAGTTCTTCGCCAACCTTTTCTTGCCAAATTTGTTGTAATCGAACTGTTGATCGCTGGCCTGTCTTTTTGGTGTTGATCTCTCTGAGTAACTCTTTGATCCACTTACCTTTCTTGGCCATTGTCACTTTTAAGCAGACTTTTGTATCATATCCATTGGGGCTAGGTATATCTTAATGTCAAGATACCCCGATCTATTGCTTAGGGATTGAATTGCAGTGGAGCTTTTAGTTGCTTCGAAACTTGTTTTACATGATTGTAACATACACTCTTCAGATTAATGCTCTGCTTCTTAGTGCTAACATATTCATTTACATGCTCCAAGGGTACAATCCTTGCTGTTGCAGGTGGAAGTAGTGCCTCGGTCAAGCTTTGGGACACTGCAAGCTGGAGATTAGTCTCAACTCTATCAATCCCACGTCCGGAAGCACCAAAACCTTCTGACAAAACCAGCAGCAAGAAATTCGTTCTCTCGGTGGCTTGGTCTCCAAACGGAAAACGGCTTGCTTGTGGTTCAATGGATGGCACGATCTGTATCTTCGACGTTGACCGCTCAAAGCTTCTTCACCAGCTAGAAGGCCACAACATGCCTGTAAGGTCCCTTGTGTTCTCCCCTGTAGACCCGAGAGTCCTCTTCTCTGGATCAGATGATGGGCATGTGAACATGCACGATGCAGAAGGGAAAACGCTGGTGGGGTCCATGTCAGGGCACACGAGCTGGGTGCTAAGCGTCGATGCTAGCCCAGACGGTGGTGCCATAGCGACCGGGTCAAGTGATAGAACTGTGAGGCTATGGGATCTTAAGATGAGAGCTGCGATTCAAACAATGAGCAACCACAATGACCAAGTTTGGTCTGTGGCATTTAGACCACCTGGTGGAACTGGTGTCCGGGCTGGTCGACTCGCTAGTGTCTCTGATGACAAGAGTGTCTCGCTATATGATTACTCTTGAGAAAAAACTTATTTTTTCGTTTAAGCATTCTTCAAGACGCATCTTAGTTTCCGAGGATTTTATGTAAACACTAGTTTGTAACAATGTAATCTGCAACATGTTTTTGTTCGCACAAGATTTTGACTGGTGACTTTTTATATAAATCGCTCGCATAAAAAAAGAAAGGAAGATGGTTCAAACTTTGCGTTAGAACTTATTGAAAAACCGAGAAACAGATAAAGATCACAGAAAGAGAGTACACAAACAAACGTCTAAAAGTTTTCGAACAAACAACAAAAAGTACAGCTAACGAAAATGGTCAGTCTTTTATGACCTAAGTGACTGACTTCCTAAGTAATTCTTGAGAACATCCATGACAGCTCCGAAATCTGCTTTCACTTCCACAGGAGGATTTGAGAATCTGCAAGCCATGTCAGGGATGGCTTTCGAGTGGTAATCAATCTTAGACTGAGTAAACTTCAACCCATGAGCAGTACTCACAACCACGGTTCGATCAGTCGGTGCAATCACTCCCTGGTTCCTCAGCTTGACCAGAGCGGTCAGAGCCACACCTGTATGTGGACAGATAAACATTCCGGTCGAATCCGCTTGTGCCATTGCGTCCATCAGCTCCTCCTCTGAGGCTTCTTCTACAATACCGTTGCACTTCTTGAGGGCGTACACAGCTCTATCGATGGAGACAGGGTCACCGATCTGAATCGCAGAGGCGAAAGTGGTACTTGCAGTCATCGGCTTGAAGTCCTTCCAGCCAGACTTGTAGTGCAAGTAAAGAGGATTAGCATTGGCTGCTTGTGCACAGACAAGCCTCGGGATCCTGTCGACGAGTCCCAGCTCTTGGCACATCTTGAACCCTTTGTAGAAAGCGTAGATGTTTCCGAGGTTGCCACCAGGAACAATCACCCAATCTGGAACTTGCCAATCGAACTGCTGCAGAATCTCTATGGCTGCAGTTTTCTGCCCTTCTAACCTCAAACTATTCAACGAATTGGCCAAGTAAATCGGCAATTCCGATGTTATCTCTCTAATCAGCTTCATGCACCCATCGAAATCAGTGTCAATGCTCAGAACAAACGCACCGTTGGCTATCGGCTGAACCAGCTGAGCCATTGAGATCTTGTTTGCAGGTAAAAACACGATCGATGGGATTCCAGCGGAGGCGCAGTAAGCAGATAGAGCAGCGGAAGTGTCTCCGGTGGAAGCACATCCGACGCCGACCACAGGACGTTTCATTTTTCTCAGGCGGTTAACTTGGCTCACCAAAACGGTCATTCCTAGATCCTTGAAACTTCCGGTATGGCTAATCCCACAGTGTTTCACCCACAGATCGTTCATTCCTAGAAACTTTTTACCAAACCTCTCCGCCCAGAAGAGATTGGAGTTTCCTTCGAAGGCCGAAACGATGTCGTCGTCATCGATCTCGGGAAGAACCCACTCTTTCTTCGACCATACGCCCGATCCATACGGCCATATGCTTTTACCGACTCGCGAATCGAAGAGATCTCTCCAGTAAGCTCCATCGAATCGCTTCAGAGCCTCCATGTCGTGCTCCACATCGAGCAAACCGCCGGAGCGGCTACGGTACACGATCTCGTCGAGAGAGTAATACTCGTTGGATCCAGGCGCCGCATTGAATGGAACATACCTAGCTGAAAATGGGTTCACGGCCGTGGAGCGGTGGCGACGAGCCTCGTCACGAATGTTATCCTCCGTACGGCGTGGCTTGACGGTAGTCTCGATCGGAGTGTTGTTGTTGGTTCCATCGGCGGCTTTCGCGGAAGAGGTACAGGAGACGACGAAGGGACGGTGGCGGAGGAGGGAAGCCGAGCGATGGCGGCTGATGGGGTCTTGTTTAGGGTTGAAGGAAGAAGATACAGAGGCATTCGAGAGACACGAGGAGGCCATTTCTGAGAGATAGAAAGAGAAGTGAGATGCGGCTGAGGATTTTGTGGAGACACGGGAGAGAGACAAAAAGAGAAGACTGAATTCAGGATTAATAGGATTATATTAAACCGGAAATGTTGTTGAACCGGTCATTCGGTTTATGCTTTCAGGTCTATTCTTCAGTTTTCGTCGATTTTTAAATTTGATTCAACGCTCTCAGTTTCAGGTACCTAATCTAACTGATTGGGATGCAGAGATCTTTGGGCCCATGAACCATTCAGTATCCAGATATTTTCTGCATTTGTCACGTTTGCTTATAACATACTGATAAAGTAGATATTATAAAGGTAGATCAATTTGACAAAAGGAAAACCAAAAAGCTGAAACATATAAAACTTTGATCAGTCGCACGTTTATAACCGACACCAAGATTAACTTTTTTTGGCTATGCAACCTGTGATCTTTAATTCAATAACACAAAAAAACACCATTGTCCATTTGAGGATCGAGAAACTAAAACCGACACCAAGACACTAATCTATGCATTGTCCATTTGAGAATCGAGAAACTGGAACCGACACCAAGACACTAATCTATGCAACCTGTGATTTTATTATATAAAATTGATGAGGGGAAAAACAAGCTACATCTGATTTTTTAACACTTGAACTCATTTGTGAATACTACAAATATCCCATATTACTTGGTTGGAATTGGAAATCTTTTAGAAACAGATATTTCTATGAACTGGGAGTGTATATATTATAGATATGTAATGTCAGAGTCACAATTATTTAACAAGAGGAACTAGGAAGCAAGAAGGAGATATATCAAACATGGACTCAACTCGACTCAACTCAACTCCTGTAAAACTACACTAGAGAGGAACCAATTAAAACATCTCTATACAATACATTGAGTAGGAGAGATTCGAAAGGGTACTAAACAGGCGGTATGTTTGAAAAGGAGAAACCTTGGTATCCTTTGTAAGCGTAATAAGCGATCCGCGTGTAGTAAAACCCGGGGATGAACAGAAGACACCCGAGGACGATGAAGAAAATCCCTGCTTTCACCATCAGAAAATAGAATCATTCTTGTCTGAGCTGGTGCATAAATCACAAATGGGAAACTAGGAATGACAGATAAGGTCAATGATGCAATAATGAGAAAGGAAAATCAAAACCCATTTCTAGTATGTGTAGATATGCAGCAATGTAAGAATATATGAGATCTTATATCTCGCAGATAAGCGAAAGCTTAGAATCATCATACATATTCTAAGAAAGATTCGGCAAGTCTTATATTGATTCATCTTAATCTCCTCTGTCTCCAGAAACCAGAGATCAGAAGGCCAAACTGAATCCAAATTACACACCGCCATAGCTAACTAGAGCACTCGCAATCTATCTATCAGCTTAATCACCTAAAATTCCGATTCAGTTTCCTCAAATCTAAATACTACAATTAGATTAAAAAAAAAAATTAAGAAATCGCACCGTGGCCCCGATCACCGCCCACTTGGTTGTACGCCATGAAGAAGCCGGAGACGATTCCTAGTGTTCCGAACACGAGAAGAGCCACCGCGAGTGCGATCTCCTTCACCGGCGGTCGATTATTGACGGTGTATGAGGTCTCAATCATGATGTCTTCGTCCGTTATCGAGAACGCATGGTCGACGTACGCCATTTACACAGCTGCGGATCCAGATCAACCGAAATCAAACGCAACCGATCTAGAAAGAACCAGAATGAGGTTGAATCAGCGTGAAAATGGGAAAATTCGAAGCTCTGGAAATGAAATCGAACTGTTTGCTTTAGGTGCCCTCTCTTCAGAAGTGACGGAGACGAATAGTTTGGTGCAATTTCATTTGTCGTGAAACCTACTCAAATGTACATACTATCGTGCCGGATTAGTTATCTAAATGCAAACTACGCGTCGTTTATTGTTTTTTTCCTCATAGAAAACGCCACAACGTGCGAGTTTATTTTCACGAAAAGAGAAAAATGTTATCTTTGTTCAGGGTCTCTCAGATGTAGAAGACAAGATGCTTAAATACAAATCACACCAAAGCAAACCAGATAATATTCTATAATACTCATTTGTTCTTTTTGATTATGACATAAAAGTATTTACAAATTCAAGAGATTCAGGTCAAAAAACCAAACCAAACCAAACCAGATCATATAGATTTGTGGGGAGGATAGAGTTTCCAGAGAGCAACAGTTGCGTCCTCAGACGCAGAGGCCATAAGCTCACAATCTGGAGAGTAGGACACGGCGTTGCACTGCATACAAACACACGAAAGCATAAACATTCAGAAAAAGTGACCGTCGCTTAATGAAAGGAGAGAGTGGAATATGAATACAAAGTTGAGATATATTCACATACCGTTGCTTGGTGGTACTTAAGTATCGCTAGAGCATTTCCTTTGCGGTAATTGTAGACCCTTACTCTGTTTCCCAAATATGTAACAAACAGTTATTGGTGAAACTAGTTGAAGCATCGATGAAAATCGACGAACATGCGAGTCTTGAGCTAGGAAAACATGAACCAAATCATCAAACTGAGTTTTAGAGCTTAAGAAATGGATGATAACCTGTGGTCCCAACCAGCTGTGGCTGCAATTTTCCCATCGGGTCGGATTGAGGTGCCAGATACGCCAGGCCTTTCCAAAACAATCTCTTTCCTCAATGTACAAGAACCCTAAGAACATGTAACATAAGTCAGCATCAGACTGCAGATTAACAAGGATCACACAGCATCATTTCCTTACAGTCGAATGGTTGAGATTAAACATCACGACTTTGTCATCTGCACCTCCTGAGATACCTCCATCACATGAAGATGCAACGCAAAGACTTAAGACTGCATGAAGAAGACAATAAATAATGTGGAAAAGTTGAAGAGCAGGAACAAAAGATATAAGAAAAGTTTTGAATACAGAGGATGGGAACAAGACCTGGCTCTGAATGAAACTTCACGGTTGTTAAAGGAATCTTAGGATTGCGTAAATCCCAAAGCAACATTGAACCATCCTCATAACTAAACAAATTCAGAATTAACCACCCATAATGATAACAGAGTAAGATGTCTTTCTTGATTAATGGAAAACAGATTGGGAAAGAGAGCATACCCAGCTAAGACATTTAAGAAACCCTGTGATTCAGGAGGGCAAAATAACTGAACAGACATACACATTCCTGCAGATGACCCAATTTACCACAATGATGAGATAATTTTAAGCAAAGTTTCAAAGGTGAAGTGATGAAGGCATCACAGTTTGCACTATTTTACTGATGGGAAAAAAATCAACTTTAACAATACATATGAAGGATCTCATAGAAACAACAGTATACGCTTACCTCTTTCTTTGGTAGAATCATTGAGGGATTCGTCAGAGCTAGCTTGAGGAAGCTGTATGATCTTGTCTCCGGTGTTGAGATCCCATATCTCTACCTTTACGTATAAACCAAATTAGAAAAAATGAAAGCAGGAAACTGAAAACCAAAAAAAAAAAAAGCGAGAAAAACAATTCTGTGGGTTTCTAGTCACCTCAGTAGGTTGCTCCCCTGCTACTGCTACATAAGTGGTACCTTCAGCATGATCTCCATCTGTTATTGTCAAATTCTTAGTAAATCGTACACAAATTAGAGAAAAAAAAAAAAAGAGAAACCTTGAGAACAATTTATGATCTAGACAACTCAAGTAAAATATACCCTGAAGCAAACTAGAATCCTCTACAGATCCTTCACTATCATCTTTATATTGATCATCACACGTCTCTCCAGCATATTTCTCATCACAATTCTTTGGGTGACTTTCAGCTTCTTTCAGAGAGATCTTCGGCTTCTTAACAAGAGAGAACTTGCAAAAATGATATGCGCTTGTATTGAGTATTAGTAATGGGTCCCTGCCAAGCAAATACAAGTAAAGATTAAGAACGAAGCTGACACGAGAATCAATGGTTATAATTCGATAGAAACGAATGCATAAACAGTTAAAAAGGGGACCTTGATAGACCACCATCTCCAATATCCCAACACTTGACACTTCCATCTCTTCCCTGGCTATAGCCACAACAGTAAAATAGCTCAAAATTTATGGAAATAGATTTACTATGAAGCACCCACTTGATAAATTCTTTACGTTTACCTGATAATCGTGTTCTCTCCTGACCATGGACTAGCTGCTATAGCTAAAACCCCATGTGCTTTACTATGAGCCCTACAAATCCAACAAGTAAACAATGAGTGCTATGAAAACAAAAACACGAAATTTAAAAATCACAATCACATACCAAGCAGAAGAAACTGCACGATGCTGAACAGTATCCCAAATCCTCAACTCTCCATCAACTGAACTGGAGAGAAAAATCTTCAATTTGCAACCAAATTACCAAAATAAGACAATACAGGAATCGAATTTCTAACAAGTGAGGGAAGAGTAATTTACCCAGTGAAAAGCAGAGACTTAGATGGATGAAATGAAACGTCCATAACAGAGTGACGGTGTCCTCTAAGCACAGCCACCGGATCCGGCGGCGGCCTCTTGCTCATCCCCGTTTAGCTTCTACCACAAAAACCAATTATTCCTTTCCAAATTCTGTAAATTTTGCCGCGAGAATGAAGATCCGAAAGCTCGAAAAATGGTTGCTTTTAGGTCTTTTAAAGGTTGAGGAGAAGACGGATGGATAGATTGGTGTAGTTTTGTCCTGCCGGATTTACCATCTAAATGAAAACTACGCGTCGTTTCATTTAAACTATTTTATATGGAAACGGCAGAACGTGGGAGTTTCTGAAGATTAATATCCTTGTAACGGATAATATTATCCGGGTTTCCAAAAAAGCCGACTCGTAAACTCTTCTTCTCACTAATAGTAAAAGAGAGCGAAGAGCAATTCTGAAGATCCGAGGAAATGGCTCCGAGATCCGATTCACAAAACCTAGCCACCGGCTCCGCCATGTCAGAGACGTCTGGTGAATCCTCGATCGATCCGATCTTCCACATTCTCCGTATCGTCCCATTCTCTTTCCTCCGGCCACCGCGTCTTCGTCTCAAGCTCCCTTCGTTAACGCTCCCCTCGCCGATGACTGTGTTCTCGCTGATCCTCCTCACCTACTTTCTGGTCATCTCCGGCTTCGTCTACGACGTGATTGTCGAGCCTCCAGGTATCGGCTCGGCGCAGGACCCAATCACCGGGGCGATACGGCCCGTCGTGTTCATGTCGGGTCGGGTCAATGGTCAGTACATCATTGAAGGTCTTTCCTCTGGATTCATGTTCGTACTCGGTGGGATCGGGATCATAATGCTGGATCTGGCATTGGATAAGAATCGAGCTAAGAGCGTCAAAGCATCCTACGCTACTGCTGGAATCTCCTCCATTGTGATCGGTTATGTCATGAGTATGCTCTTCATCCGCATTAAGATCCCCGGTTATCTCCAGTAGGTTTTAGATCACTTTCGCTCGCTTCGTTCTGTAATTGGATCTCTAGTTTAAGATCGATCGCTGGAAAAGATGTGCCTTTTTGTGTTTTATAAGCTCACTCAAACCATATTGCACTTACTGTAGTAGTCTTTGAGTAACATTATGAAGTTTACGTTTTTCTTCTCAGATAATGAAATACCAAACTGCTTGTTTTGTTCAGCTTTGAATGTTAGCATTTCTACAATGATGTTCACAAATCTGCATCTGCGTTGCTTTGATTTATCAATCTCATCGTTTAAACTTGCGTTGAAAAAAGAATTTGAAATTTAACTTCTATATACCAACACAAATAACAAACTAGGGATTTTTTAAGTTTGGCTTGTTTGATTTTGATGGTGCCTAGCTTCGGAAATTGCAGTTTTCTTAAACTCTATTTCTTGTGTCAAGTCTGTTTAAACAGATGCATGATTCTTCAAATAAGTAAGTGTCTGATTGTTGAGTTGTAGATAACCCAAGATTTCAGACTTTGTTTCAAAAGATTGAACTTTCACAATGTCCGAAAGTAACATGATGAGCTTATGAAAGGAGAGACTATTATTTACATGATTTACACAGTAAGAAAGTTTGAAATCTGAATGCTGTATATATACATACTCTTTATACAAAAAAAATGTGATGAGTTAAGGAAATGGTTTGATAGATTGAATAGTGGTTACTGTCTGCATTATTATCATCTGCTGAAATAGGTTCTTGGAGAAAAGATACGCCGAGGTGAGCACATTGCAGGAAACCTAGTCGAAGCTAAGATATCAATGGGACGGTACTCAGGCATGATGAGTCCTTCTCTCTCTTCCCTGCTCCAAGCCCTTGACCTGCCATTGAACGTTCCATACTTGACCAGTTTACGGAATCCCCATGACGTCTTCTTTGCTGCGGTGTTCACCAGTCTACCATTCATCTTCTGGCTCAGATACTCTCTCACAGCCTGCAAGCTCTGCTCCACAACCTCAATGGGCGGGGATACGAGCGGGTTTCCTTCAGCGCTCAGCTTCCTCAGCCGCCTCATGCATCCGATGGACTCAGGCAACACTGTGATCTTGTTGTAGCTGATATCCAGCTCGAGGAGGTTCATGAGAAGACCGATAGAAGATGGGAGAGCGGTTAGGTGCTGGAAATTCTGACTGACGTTGAGGATCTCGAGGTTGATGAGGTTCTCGAGGTCTTCAGGGAGGATCATAAGGCAATTGAGACGAGCATCGAGGACACGGAGTGAAGTGAGGTAGGTGATGGAGGTTGGTAGGCTAATGAGCTTGTTTGAGTTGACACAGAGCTTCCTCAGATTGGTTAGCTCTAACCCTATTGAGTCTGGTAATCTGATCAGCTCGTTGAAGTTAGCGTTTAGTTCTTCAAGCGACCTGGGAAAAACAGAGGAATCAAATCATCAGATATGATTGGTTTGGTTCAGGATTGAGAGTCTGTTGTGAATCTTTTGAGGGGTGAACCTGCAATTTTGAATTGTTTTGGGGAGGGAAACGAGAAAGTTGCCAGAGACATTAAGGATCTTGAGCTTAGAGAGACAGCCAATGGAGTTTGGAAGAGCTTTGATCTGGTTTGAGTGAATATCTAATGCTATCAAGTTCAACAATCTCGCTGTTAGAGATTCTGGTATTTTCTGTTATCATTCACAAACAAAAACATTAGACACCAATATTTATGCATTGATGCGTATGAGTGTATGTATATAGATATTAATAACCTTGATGTGATTGTTGGAGAGATCAAGCTTGCAAATATTTGTCAAATTGAGTGAAGGATTCGGGAGAGATTGTAATGCCAAACCACTCAAATTCACAACCTCTAATCTCTCTTCCTCATCGTTGTCTGATGGTGACTTTGGTGATGATGATAGTGGTGATTGGCTCAAGTCCACCATCACCATTGTCATCATGTGATCATGTTGTCCATGTGGTTGTTGATACTGATATGCATCTTCGCATATCATCGTTTATGTATGTGTATGTATGAGTTTATAACTTTGTATGAGTTTGTTCCAGAGGACGAAGATGGCAATGTTGATTTTGATGCGGAAATGAGAGTGATTCTTGTGCTTATAATGGCAACACGATACAAAGAGAGACTATATGATGTAGGGACGAGAAACATTGGTGGAGTTTTAAGGGAGAGAATACTTTTCGGAAACTTGATCGTTTGAAATTTAAGGAAATGGAAGTTGATTACGGAAGGTGAGCTAATTAAGGGTGAGAGAGTTATGCGGCGCCAAGTTTTTTTTTCTTTTTTTTGTTCTTAATCAAATCACTCATAAGTCATAAGTAACCACCACAAAAGGAAAAGAAAGAACATTTTTAAATTTAACCACTGTTCAAATCAGTAGTATTTTTATTTATTTTTTGGGTCACCAGCAATCCAGCATGATGGAAATCTATATTATTGTGACATGGTTTACAAACAAATATGCTAATAAGATTTTATCCACTAATTTATTTTCACATTTCAAAACCATCTCATAAGAAAATGGGGTAACAAGAGGTTGAATGATTTATCATCATCATAATGGATCATCAAGTGAAACTGTAAACCAATGAATCGATCATTTATCTTTTAGGTTTACAATATTAATGTTAGAAAAATAAACTTATTCATATACTTGTTCAACTAGAATATCTCAAAATTTTGATGATATATCAAAACGCGGTAGAACCGAACCGAACCGGTCGAGTTGCAAGTATTGAAATTTCAATTGTTTGTAGAGGAGTTTATAAAACAGAGTCCGAAAATTTTAATCGGAAAAATGAAACAGAGCAGGCAGTGATGATGACGATGATGATGGCCGCGATTACGGCGACGATGCCTGATTTTCTGACACCGAAGCTGATCTCTGTCAGTAGATATTTCAATACTCGGTGTGAATTTGGCGTCTCAGTCTCTCAATTCGGCCGGAGAAGATTCCTCTATCAGAGCTCTTCGAGCAGAGTCTCCGCCGTTTCCGAAATGAGTAAGCTCGTGGCGGAGTTTGATCCGGAGATTCCGTTGGAGAGAGCATCTACTCCGCCGAGCTCCTGGTACACTGATCCACAATTCCACCGACTCGAGCTCGATCGTGTCTTCTACGGAGGATGGCAAGCCGTAGGTTCGGAAAAATCCACACACTTTGACTCCGCACCAAAACGTTGTTGAGTGTTGACTTGTTCTTACTTTTTTTCCATTTTCAGGCTACTCTGAGCAGATTAAGGAGAATCGTGATTTTTTCACTGGGAGGTAAGTAACAAGTAACAACCACATGCATTCAGATTTCTTGGTTGCATCGTCCGATCTTAATTTCAAAACGTTGGTGCATGCAGGCTTGGAGAAGTAGAATTTGTGGTGTGCAGAGATGATAGTGGAAAGATTCAAGCTTTCCACAATGTGTGCTCTCACCACGCCTCTATCTTGGCTTCTGGAAATGGGAACAAGTCTTGCTTTGTGTGCCCTTATCATGTAAATCACATCTCACATCTCCCAACCAAGTCTGACTTTTAAAACCGTTAATTCAACTGAACGTTTTGAGTCATGTTTATCTGATTCTTTGCGGTAGGGATGGACGTATAGCTTGAGTGGATCGCTCGTCAAAGCTACTAGAATGGCGGCTGGGATTGACGACAACTTTGCTTCAAATGTATGGCATACTGTTTGTAGTTTCTCGCTTTCGCTTTTCAAAAGACGGGAGAATCTTAATTGAATTCTTGCCACTTGACTGTTTGAGGAAATAGGAAATGGGACTCAAACCTCTGAGAGTGGCTTTATGGGGACCTTTTGTTCTCCTCAAGGTGGTAAAAGGAGAAGCTGAGAGTGATGGTTCAGTGGCATCGGAATGGCTCGGTGCTTCTGTGGAGAGGTTGAGCCAAGGTGGTGGAGTTGATTCCTCGCTTAGTTTCACATGCAGACGAGAATACATCATTGATTGTAATTGGAAGGTGAAGTCTTGTTCTTGAGTACAAAAAAAAAAGGAAAAACAGAGCTTTGGAGATTGATGGTGGTACACTTGGAAATTTTGTAGGTGTTCTGTGATAACTACTTAGATGGTGGCTATCATGTACCTTATGCACATAAAGGTTTGATGTCAAGCCTCGATCTCGAAACCTATTCTACAACGGTATATTCCTTTTGCTCGAGTCTGACTTTCAAGTTAGCAGGGAATCTTGAGATTAACTTATTTGTTTTAAGATATATCAGATATTTGATAAGGTTAGTATCCAAGAATGTGGAGGTGGTTCCAAGGCTGGTGAAAAAGACGGTTTCGATAGGCTTGGATCTAAAGCTTTGTACGCTTTCGTCTACCCAAATTTCATGATAAATAGGTATACAGACGTCAAGTCCATTTGCTCAGCTTGTTTTGAGTCATCTTCTCATGACGTATGGATTATCTTTAAAAGGTACGGACCTTGGATGGACACGAATCTAGTGATACCTTTAGGACCAAGGAAATGCAAAGTTGTCTTCGAATATTTTCTTGATCCTTCTTTAACGGTAAAACAAACCAACAACGTAGACCTATATCGCCATGGCCCTTGTTAGCAGATTTTGAAATATTCTTTTGGCTTTTAGGATGATGAAGCTTTCATTAAGAGAAGTTTGGACGAAAGCGAGAGAGTTCAGGTACGAGAATAATGATGCCCTTTTTAAAGACTTTTGTGTTTATGTTTATGGATGTGTGTGAATTTGGTGAATCAGATGGAAGATGTTGTGTTGTGTGAGAGCGTTCAAAGAGGTCTCGAATCGCCGGGTTATGACAAAGGAAGATATGCTCCTGTGGAGAAAGCAATGCACCGTTTCCATTGTTTGCTACATCAGAATCTCAAGCTGTGAATATATGCAATTACTGTATTCATGTAAATCTATCTCTAGAGATCATTTTTTTGTTTAACTTGGGACGCATTAAGTCACTTTGGAATTTGGATTCTCTGGACTTTGAACATTAAAGGTAACAGCAAGTGAACAAAATATTATATTTTCCATTAGTTTCATGTATTAGCGATATTAAAACGAAGTAGAAGCCATTTGATTGAGTACTTCCGAGATTATCGTAGTATTCACAGATTGGATACTAAAAACCACTTCTGCTATTTAACTGTTTTCTCTTTTCAAACTAATCATATTAACCTGAAAAATCAACAGAAAACATTCAAACCGTTAGTAACGATTATTAGCTTTTTAGATGCGTTTGATCTATAATGAAAAGGTAAACTTTAGTTACCTGAGGAGTTCCTTCTCCACCTGTTCATTCTAAAGTATTGGCTGACCGGAGTTTCTGGAACTGGTATGAATTTTCCGATCACCGCCAATGGCCAACTGGTTGTATAAAACACATAACAGTTTAGTAAACCAAATTGTAAACTTCATTCAGATCCCATACGATATACGAAGTTAACATACAAACCTGATGGAACCGATTCCAATCGAGACGAGCCACATCTCCCAATCAAGCTTAGTCGTTGAGGCAAATGTTCCAAGGAACTCGACGATGACTACCTATATTCAAAGCAACAAGCAAGAAATGGTATGTCTATATCTCACATGTACAAGAAAAGAAGTGACTGAATTATCTTTGAAGTAACAAGAGAGAGAGAGAGAGAGAGAGTACCTGGAGCACGACGGTGATACAGATGATGCCCACAAAGAGGTGATTCCTGAGAACTCCTTGGAAAATGTTTATTTCATCTGGCTTCCTTGCGTTAAACTCGTTGAAGATCTAAAACAAATTGGAATCAGTTTGTTTTTTTATGTGACCAATCTTTTACTTAATCACAGAGGAGTCGGTATCTTTTACCTGGCAGATGACAAAGGCATTGAAGATGACTGTGTTCTTTACTCTCTCGGAATTGGGTTTACTCTCCAGATGAAGGATACTTACTCCACGGAAATTGAGGATTAGCAAGACGGTCACTTGGTACATCGCCTAATAATATAAAAACAATTAAGCGCAGCAGAGAAACCTTAATGATTGTGTGATCTTTAGAGATGTGATGGGAAAGAAAAAGAAGGAGATACACTTACTTGAATAAACAAGTTTCTCCACATGATATTTGTGATGAGAGGTTCTCTGAAAACAAGAGATAGATAATCGTTAAGTAAATGAGAGGAGAAACTGAGATCACTCGACTTAACACATGCTCAAATCTCATTAAGTCCGTACCTTCTGCCAACAGGGGATCGATCCATTAAGTGATCGGTTGGTGGTTCAGTGGCTAAAGCAAGAGCTCCGAGAGTATCCATTATAAGATTGACCCAGAGGAGCTACAAAAATAGGGGGAGAACACTCTTTACAGACATGGAAATTTTTCGTTTTAAAAGTGAATAACTCTTTGTGCAGATGAGAAAGAGAGAATAAATTTATTATTATCGAACCTGTACTGCAGTTAGAGGAACATCATCCGCGGATATGGCAGCCACAACGTTGATGACAAGAGCTGCGACATTGACCGTTAGCTGGAACTGGATGAACTTTTGAATATTGGCATACACAGACCGACCCCAACGGACAACCTATAGGAATCAGATAATTTCATTAATGGATATTTCATCAAGATATCATAAATACCCTAAAGGAGAACATTTCTGAAGATAAAGTTGAGTTACAATTCCCATAAGTATCATGCAACATAAGTGAATGAACAGGAAGCTTAGTTTATAAGAAATTTGAATCTCTTGGTTTCTAAGAATACCAACCTTCACAACGGATTCAAAGTTATCATCCAAGATAATGATGTCTGACTTTTCCTTTGCAACTTCGGTCCCCTGGATACCCATAGCGAGACCTATATCTGCCTGAAATTGAGAAGACAAAACAGAAAGTTTGATCCTCAATATCAACATTGTTCTTTAAGGGTTACGCATACAAAGTCTATGTAGAATGTATCGAACCTCGTGCAGTGCAGGAGCATCATTCGTTCCATCACCAGTCACAGCCACGACGTGTCCCCTCCTCTTCAGCGATTGCACAAGAAGAAGTTTGTCATTGGGTGATGATCTACCCATTACCTTCAAGTTTAGCAACAATGTCAGGTACCATTAATCAACTGCCTCCAATCACAACATAAATTATAAAGCTCTTACAGATATCTCTTCAGAAATCCTATCTCTTTCTTCTTCTGAATAGGATCGGAATACTTTTCCTTCAATCAGATTAGGCTCACTAGCATCCGAGTCTGAAACTAATATACCGCACTCCAGTGCAATTGCTTTGGCAGTTTGAATGTTATCACCAGTCACCATTCGAACCTGAGGCAACAGTGGAAATTATGCACGCCCATGAAGAACAGAGCAGTCTACAAAAGAAACAATATAAAGAAGAGAAACCCTCAGGAAAGGAGCAAAATGAGATATCTACGGACCTTGACTCCAGCATGTTGACATAGTCGAACTGCATTTTTGACACCTGGGCGACAAGGATCCTACAATGTATTGCAGATAAAATAACTTGCAATGAATTGCCATATGGTTTACAGAACCACATCAAGACGCATCACAAGACTCTTCAAAAAGACAAGGAGAACTAACAATAAGTAATGGGTTACCTTGATACCAACGATAGCCAACAATACGAGATCATCATCAGGTAACACCCAGCTAGAAAGTTGCTCTTCATCAGCTGGAATCTTGTCCGCTTCGAATGTTCTGTAGGCAAGTGCAACACAGCGCAGACTCCTTGCAGCCATATCATCGATAGCATTTTTTAACTCGGTCATCTGAAACAACAAGACTTGATTCAGAAGAAAAAACAAGTATTTATATTAAAACTCTCATTACCAAATCTGGCACTGAGTTGGGATTCAAAGTTTTAGTATCGTAAAAAAAAAACACATAAAAAGTAAGAGAACAGTCTTGAATGATGAATCAAGACACAATGATATGTTAAAATCTTTTCGACAAATTATATTATGATAAAGAGAAACACGGTTGTTAACCTTATCTCCACTCATCTCTGCAAGACTCGCATTCTCATCCATATAGTGTGTGCAGGAACCCAAAACAATTTCGGCAGCGCCTTTCCAGTGAACATGGACACTCGAATCTGGCTGAAATTGAGTTAGAAGTTCATTAGGATGCTGATTGACAAGGGTAAAGCAACCACAAACGAGAATGATGAGAAAAGGTAAACACATTACTGATTTCACTGCTACGCCTCCACGTTTCTGCTCTGAATTGAATGGAAAAAATTGTATAGCAGAAGCCTCAGACCTAAGGGCATCGAAATTCATGCCTAACTGCAGAGTGTAAAGATATAAACGGATTAGTTCTCCTCACAGCTCTATAAACTGGAACCAAGAAATGTAGCTGGAAAATAAACCTTTATCGCCCAATTGAGAATTGCTTTTTCTGTCGGCGATCCAGAAATCTGAATCTCACCACTCTGTCATCAGCAAAAACATATATTATTACATTAAATCAACTGAAGTAGAAACCAAATAGAAAATCAGTAAAGTTCCAAAGGAATTTAGCTTACTTCAGATCGGAACACACTGCCAGTTGTATTATGAGCAATTCCCTCAACAAGTATGGATGTAAAACCAGGTGGCAATTTTGAGCTACTGTCCGGAGGATCCATCTTTTGGAACCCAGCATAACACTCAACAACGGTCATCTGAGAAAGAGAGAAAGTATCAGGGGATTCGCTTGTTGGGCACACAATTTAACAAAGCAAAAGCTTGCAGCTAGTAAAGCGTGTACCAAAACTGTAACTTGAAATGCTGAGCCTTTATATTGCTATTTGCTAATTGTTAGTGTTTTAGCAAATAGAAAAAGAAGAAAAAGCATTAAGATTCACCTCGTTTAAGGTCAAAGTTCCCGTCTTATCACTGCAAATTGTTGTTGCAGAACCCATGGTCTCACAGGCAGAAAGCCTGCGCACCTGTAATAAACTTCGTATAAGTTGCGAATAACTTTCACTACCTGAATTGTATTATTTTCACGCAGACTAATTGAGTCCCAAAAAGTAAAACATACATACCAAAGCTTTATCTGCCATCATTTTCCTCATGGAATACGCAAGACTGGCAATAGAGTAGAAAAGATCAGTGACGGAAGACAAAATTGTTCCTTTCTCCAACTCTAGGGCTAAAGCAATTGCTGTCATCAAATATTTATATGGAAGATAGTTGACTTACGTTAAGGTAACAGCCAAAGGAAGCCCTTCAGGCACTGCCACTACAACAATTGTAACCTACAATATTCGACAGGGTGAGCTGAATGGCCAGAGATATGAATAAGAAGGTACACAATGGTATTAGCCATGCTGGTTTCTTCTAATAAATACTTACTGCAACAGTGATGATTTTAACAAGATCATCTAGCACGCGCTCAAATTTTGTCTTCCCTCCAACAAACTGTGGGCCTCCATCTGCATTCTTCGTATGACCAGTAAAATAGCTACACAGGACAAAGATTCATTCAATGACCACTGGCGTGTATTACTCCGTGCGGTACTTAGATGTCAGAAAGAAATTTGAACGCACCGGACGACAAGGACAAATAGTACAACGCCAGCAACTGTAAGTCCCACAATCCCGATAAATGTAGCAACACCATTCAATCGTACCTGAAGAAAACAAAGTACATATGAATATTGCGCAACAAAAACTCAAAAAAAAATATGAACAGATAAACTTACTCACCTGCAATGGTGTTTCTCCACCATTGTCTTCTGAGACGCTAGCCATTAGTAAGCCCCACTCAGTGTTGACACCTACACCAGTAACCTGAGTTTCAAAAATAAATTTTAGACTCAAATAAGCTATCAAGGAAGAAACTAGCCTTGTCAAAAATTTCAAACACTCCGACTCAATTTTGGATCTCATAAAGAAAAACATGTGTCACATGAAGTAAAATTTGGTGTTAGTCAAGTCTTACCAACATTGTGCCCTGGCCATCTGCAACTTTACAGCCGGACATTAGGAATGGAGTCTTAGCAGAGTTTTTTTGAACCTGCGAGAAACAGCTTGCTCAGACACATGAAATGCAAAGATGGTATTTTATGCAAATGTGAAGGCAGGGGTTAAGCATACAATTTTGCTCTCCCCAGTCATGCTGGACTCATCAACTGCAAGGGAATGGCCAGCAACTAAAACTCCATCAGCAGGTACCTAAGGAAATCATTTGCAGATTAAACATAAATTATATCTATACCAAAATTCGTACAAGGGCTAATAATTACTCCATTGACAAATTCGTGCAACTTGCCTGATCACCAATATTGAGGGGTATGATATCGCCTACTACAATGTCGTAAATTGAAATCTCAACTCTTCTCCCACTGCGGGTAACCTAAGCATGTGCATAATGCGCTTTCAAAAGTTAAACCAACGAAAATGATTTCATCCATTAGCTGCATGATTATCCAAGCTCTCACCTCTATACTTATGTTTCTTTTCTCTTCGTTTAAGTTCTGGAATTGGAGAGATTGCCGATAATCACTGGTAGCTGCCCAGGGAAAAGGTATACAAATTAGTCTAATACATGCAGCAGTCAAATACATGAGTGAAATCAAGTTCAGCAAGAAATATCAATACCTGTCACTACAATGACAAGAAGAACGGCAAAAGCGATGCTGATACCATCGTACCATCCCTTTTTTATACCCTAGAAGGCAGCAAAAAAGGTACCAAAAGCTCAGAAATAACAAGAAAGCTATAGAACTTTGGATAATGGAGATATAACAACTTTCCACCCTCATAGCGCAAGAAAACTTAGGATGAGTACAAAAACATAAGAAAGGATACTCAATAGACATGCTATCGAGCTTCAATGATATGGAAGACAGAAAAAAACCAAAGAAAGGAATAGCTCTTTCATGTACTGAGGTACACTAATCCTGGAAACTCTTGTTTCTGTAATTATTAGTCAGCTCTCTTAAATTGAATACCTCGGTCTTTATTCCCAATGCCAACGAAGCAGCTGCTGCTACAATCAGTATGATCAAAGTAAGGTCTTGAGAAGCTTCCCATACAAACCTCTATTGGACATGAGGAAAAGAAAAGGAAGGAATCAAGACAATAATAACTGGAATAGCCTCGAAGATTGAAGCTGACAGAATCTCACAGTCATGGAAGCTGGTAAAAAGCAAAGATTTAAATAGTATTAATACCCAGAAACTCCTCCCTTTCTTCTGGGGGTATGTGTTTGATCCAAAAGCAGATTTTCTTCTCGATATGTCATCATCATCCCCATGTATACCCTTCTCCAAGTTTGTTTTCAACAGCTCAGATAACCCTTTGACCTAATGAAAGAAAACAGAGAATAAACATACATGACTACGGTTTATGGCTGAGAAATAAGTGCCGCAGAGAAAAGCAATACATTAGCTAAAGCAGAGACATACCCCGCCAAGTTCTTGAAGAGATACTATATTTTGATCCCTTGATATCGATACAATCTGCTCCTGTCCAATACCAAACTCACTACTGCCAGGAGTTGGAGGTGAACTTGGGATTCCTACAAAGAAAACCTCAGTCAACCACGGTATGCCAATCACAAAAAATTCTGAAGAAATTTTCCTTACAGAAAAAGTAATAACCCGATCGACTGATGTAATCATGTGAATGAATAAGAAAACTTGGAACCATCAATTGCTTTTACAATGATGTCCAAGACAACATTAAGGTCCCAAATCTACAGAGACTATACTGTTATGAAAGATAATAGACTCAGCCCATCGCAATGAAGACCAATCATGCCATGAATCAGGAAAACAAAAACCATCTTAATAAGAAACAAAGATTATCATGAAAAACAGAAATTAAGGAAAAGAATAAGATTCTGAAAAAGAAATTACCATTCACTCGGCTTGCAGCTGCTTTAAAAAGATGTGCAGCCTAAGGAAGCAAAGAGCATTGGTTAGACACTGCCTGGACATTTATCTAAGAAAATTTACTAGCAAAGCTTTTATACCCTTATTGCTTGAGCATGCGCTCTCATCTTCCTAAGCATCTGTTTCTTGTCTTCTTCCCTTTTCAAGTCCAGAGTATATCGAAAGCGACGAGAAGCGTTAAGCACGAGCGCAGCTTGCTACAAAAACCCATGATTGTTGTTCCAAATGTTAGGAAAACGAAACAAAGAAAGCCTAACATGAACTATATGGCTAACGCAAGTAACAAGGCATCATGAGAAACTAGACTGGAAATAGAACCATTTACCCTCCAACGGCGTAGTCGTTCCACCGGAGCATTCTTAGTGCTGGCAATATCAAACGGACTATCTTCATATTCCGTGAAGCTGCTCGTTCCAGCCTCCACGTCCTTGTCCTCCCCTCGTGGAGAGTTACTGAATTGTCCACTCATGACTGTCGCAGGAGAGATAGCACTCTTCTCTAAGCTAAAAACGCAATAGAGAAAAACACACACCTAAATTAGAAGCAGTTTTAGCCTTCTGGCATTCTCGTCTTTAACACAAACTTCAAAAACGATCTCTATCAAATCCAATCTCAATCTCAAAATTTCACAACCAAAATCAATCCAAAAGCGATTCGAGATTACAGTTTAACAAATCTCTTTTCTAAACAACTCTTCACTGTTCCAAAGCAACAAACACTACTCACCAGCACCAAACCAAATCATTCCACCAAAATCAAACAAACTTCGGAACCGGAGAAAAATCCGTTTACAGATTCCTGCGGCGAAATCACAGAAACGAAAAGACGCCGGAAATGTTTCCCGGTAATTCAAATTTCAAATCGAGAAGCAGAAACTGATTCGGTGATATAATTTGCTGTACTAGTCCAACAAACGTGTAGGATAACATCGTAAATCGTGCTAACCAGGAGGGAATCCAATAAACAAACACGAAGAAGAAACAAAAAAGGTAAAAGAAAGAGAAAAAACATAAATCTCATGCGATTCCCAGAAAAATAAATATAAATACGAAACAAATTTTCTATGGTTTACTGTTGAATTCTTTTGAATAGAAAATCTACCTCAATTATCGGCGGAAGGATACTTCTTCAGTAGAGGCTTTCTCAGCTATTTCCCTTTGTTCTTTTGATACACTGCTAATTTTATTTTCCGTCACTTTCTCGAGAAAAAAAAAAATAGTAGAGAGAACGACTTTAGCGAGAGAGCTTTAGGAAACTTCCTGGAAGGAGCTTTGACTCGTCAACCGGGTCCTCGTGAAACTATTTAAAAATAAAAAAAAAAAAAAAAAAAGTTATATATTCCTTTTTGTGTACTTCAAATTTTGGATCGAAAAAACAAAAAATGCACTACAAAATTTGGAGAGAACAAAATATCTTTAGATTTCAATTACGAATTCAAATTTGAAAAGTAACCTCGGTTAATTTTTCTGAAGCTCCCCAGAATATTAAGTTTATTCTTCTCATCGTTGAGAAGCTACTAGGCATCAACTCCAAATTTTGTGTAATGTTGCGAGCGAGTCATGAAATCATCTACAATTTTTACTGTAGCTACTCTAACCAAATTTGGAGGTATAGATTCTTCACATCACTTGGAATCACACCACTTCTCAAATCTAACAAAATCTTAATCCTTGTTTCTAGGTTTCATATGTGTAGAATTTCTTTTGTGGTTACTCGACACACTTTTTGGTGGTCGAAAATGTCATTGGACTTTGGCATGGCATGGTGAAATCATTGAAATGTTAGATTTAGTTATTAGTTTGACACTCTAGACCCTCTACTTTATATACAGAATCCCTAAACTGCACGCTATAGAAAATGGGAAAAAAGTATGGACTTTTTTTACAGCAAAATATATTGACTTTTCATATATTCTCTACAAAATTAAAACTTCGGAAAATATTCAAAAGTGTGATGGTACAGGGGTGAGTTTAAGAAGATAGTGGTAGTTATATGGTACACTCAAATCTTCACCTAATTGATGCTTAGTTTCTTTAAGTTAAAGCATCAGTTAGTATGCAGTTTCATTTTCAATCTTCAGTGTATTATTTATCAATTTTCAATGAACCAAATTTTCATGATGAAAATACATTGGCAAAAAGCTTGAACAAATAAAGACCGGCATTACCTCGTGACGTACTAATGTTCTAAATTCTGCCTACATCATTTGACTCACGGGATACAAATTAGTATAGGTTAATATTAATGGAAATAGCTAGTTATGTTATGCTTGAGCTAGAACTAAATATCATTATGTCTGATTTTAACAGCTAAAGTAAGCTTTTTCCAACAGAGTGGTAAATTTCATAGCACAATATAGTTTGCATTTTGATACAGAATATGATAATATATATATATTTTTTTTTTTTGGTATCAATATGATAATATGTAGTACTATAGTAGTGTTAGTTCGGACTTCAGTTTTGAAATGCTCTTATCTAGCGAGGTCGATCAATGTTGTTACATCATGTTTGGAGTGTTATACCCGACATATTCAATTTCTCGTTGATGTGGTGGCCATGTGGTTATACCATTTGCGAAAATAGTTAGGTTTCGTTTTTTTTTCTTTTTTAACAAGAAATAGTTAGGTTTCGTTTCAAAACTCAAACTAATTAATTTTCGAAGTTTATAACTAAAATTTTAAACATCGTAGTAACCAGATAAAACTTTGATATGTAAGTTGGAGCGACAAAGCATAATTTTTCTTATAATAGACTTAATAGTGTTTGTGATTTCTGTAGTCGAAAGCTGTTGTTTTTGGTATCCATCTTTCACACTCCTATAGGGTATAAATAAATAAATCTCCTTGTCCATGTGAGTGTTTCCAAATTAGTTATACATTATACGATGATTAATTACATTCGTTCATATTGATAAACTATTATACATTTTTAGATTTATAATTATAAAAAGAGGAATATTTCATAATTTCCATGGGAGAACATATTCCTCTTAGAAATAAAATAGTGTTGAAAGGTCAAAAGAAATCTGCAAATTAATTTAAATTACTAATAAGATGTTAAGAAAAGTGGGAATTGACTCCAAATAATATTCCGTCGGTGCAATCAGGCGCCGTGCATGCTTACATTTTCAATAAAACGGCGAGGACGGTGATTAGAGACACCGTCATCTTTCTTAGATTCTTCTTTTTGCTTTTTTCTCTTCGGCCTAAACAAAACTATGTTCAAAAATGTATAGGAAAATCGCTAAACAGATTGTAAAGCAGTTTTCCGGTCTGAATTATTTTGATTAGGGGTGTATTTTGCTTCAATAATAATAAAATAATGTCGTTCCATAGTTTGGTCGTTGCTTTTTTTGTGTGTGTGTGTGGGTAATCCATGAATGGATCATCATTTATCCCATCTAGATTTTGTCAGGACTTTTCGATCCTACAACGTTGGGACCAGCTTTGTAGTGCTTAATTAACTAGGTACAGTGAAAGAATGATTGATTTAGTTAATTTTAATTAAGAATGACTAATTGACTTTTAGTATCAACCATGCACGATTAAATCGATAATTTTGATCTAATTGACTAATTGAAAGTTGCTATCTATGAAACCAAATATGTATTGTGTTATAGATACACTAATTATGATTACGAAGTTGCTATCTATGGAACCAAACATGTATTTATAGATACACTAATTGTGATTGCAAAGTTGCTATCTATGGAAATGGAACCAAACATGTAAAATCACGTTATCTTATAACACAATGGTCCAAAGGAAATGCATATGGTTATATGTATATATATATACTATATATTTGGATAAATATATTAAAATGGTAAAAATTATATCACTCAGGTGAACATATAGAAGAATGGGGTACAAAATAAAATAGTTCTGAAAAAATATTTAAAAATCTGTAGAAGGAAAAGATTAATTGAAAATTATATAAGCAATTAACTTGTAGTTTTAAAAATGAAGAGTGATGGACGATAGTATGGCGATATGATTTCACTAAAAATACGCAAAATCGTTTTATCCGCGTTCTTGATTGTTTGTAGTTTTTGACCTAGATTTTGGATTTTTGTTTTCTAAAAATCTACTATAACCCAATCAAGATTTTGAACAATTAGATTCTCTAAAATTAAGGAAAACTAGTTTTTATAAAAAAACTACCTATTTACAAGTAAAAACCAAATCCATGTTTTTACTAGTTTTTCACCACCAATGAATGACTATTTTAATTTATTCTTTTATTATTTTATTCTGAAATATTGCTATTTTGGAAACCAATATAAAAAAAGCTGTGGATATTAGATCAATATAATCATATTCCAAAAGATTATAATTTATTTTTCCAAAATTAGTTTTGTTGTTAACAAGAAACTAAATCCTTTTTATATTTTGTTGTTGTCTTGATGTAATAAAAAAACAAGAAACCAAAATTTATATCAGATTTCAAAAAAATATAAATTTGATCTATCGATTTACAGAATTAATTGGTAATTATTGTAATTAATCCGGTAAAATTGGTCAAACAACGTTTGACTAAATATTATCACCGATTAATGAAAATCGATACGGTCACCCTCCTTCGAGCGATTAATCCAATAAAAAATATATTTAGCATTCAAAATCCAATAAATGTATTTAGCATTCAAAATCCAATAAAAAAATTTACGAAAATTACTCATATTCATAAAATATCTTTAAACTTATCAATAAGTTTTTTAAACTTAATTTATCAAAAGTTAAATACGTAAAAGTTTATATTTTTTTAAAAATATATTATGAAATAAATCTATGCATAACTTTATTTGAAAATATTTTTGGTATTACTTATGAAATTTTTTGAATTATTATTGTAGTAATTTTAAGTTTATTAGGAAAATCTAACTTAAGAGTAATTTTTTAAAAATATCATAGGAAAAACCAGAAACTAAACAAACAATCAAGCTTTAGAAAAACCAAAATCTACTGCAAAATCAAAAACCAAAAAATATAGAAACCAAAATCTAAAAACTAAAAACCAAAAACTAAAAACTAAAAACCACTCAAACATTCATGGCCAATCAATGTTGGGTAGCATAAGTCATAAGATCAGATCTATTGTAGAGCTGGAAACTAAGGCCTTGATTGTTTGCAGATTCTATTTTAGTTTTTGGTTTTTGTTTTCTGAAAAACTATTTTTTTCCCAATCATGATTATAGTTAAATTGATTTCCTAAATTTTAGGAAAACTAATTTTTCTACATTTTTACCATTTTCTTCACAAAAACTAGAATCCATGTTTTTTGAGGTTTTCCCAACAAGTTACGGAGAGATTTATTTTTCATTCATATATTTATTTATTTTTGCTGTGAAATCAACTATTTTTCTAGAGTTTTTTTACATCAATATTTTTTTTCTAAGAAAAAAAAATCTCACACAATACTAAACACACACCAAAAGCCTGATAAACAGTTCTTTACAAATCAATTGGAATTTTTAAGGTAATTTTAGTCAAATAATTTATATTGTTTGAAACTAATATTTTACTGAAATTTTAGGTAAACTTAAGTGTGTTAGTTATAACTTATAATTATTATCCATATGGCTGACAAAGATAGTATTATACATACATAACGTAAGAAAAATATTAGTTTTTGATATTATAATGTAAATTAATATTACAGATATGGTATGTTAATTGTTTTCGCAAAAAAGTTGGTATGCTACATAATAACTAGAGATTTTGATTTAGAGTAGTGTATTTGTTTATAAATAAGTTTTTGGTATTACTTATTATTTTTGTAAGGAATAATATTTTTTATTAATAAATTCATAGTTTTAATTTTATGAAGAAAAAAATGTAGACAAAAACCAAAAACTAAATAAGTCACCATTCAAGTTTCTAAAAAAGCTAAATCTACAGCAAAATCAAAATCAAAAAACAAAAATCTAAAATCAGAAACTAAAATCCAAAAATCAAAATCTAAAATCTAAAAACCAGCCAAACATCCATGGCCTAAATAGTAAAGTTAGGAGTATAGAACTATAGATAATTGATATAACCCGAAACTACAATCAAAAATGAAACTGAATATTCAACTGACGAGAGAATACATAATAGCTGAGTAATGTGGTACCGATCGGCATTGAATGCATGCACGTAACTAACATTGGTCAGCTCATCAGTAGATACATATATAGATCCATCGTTCCATGTTCATCATATGTATACTGAAATATTTACAATCCATATATATTATTTATGTACTATAAGAATTACTTGTAAATGAATTGGTTTATAAAACAATTAGCACTTTCTTATAAATTGACAAATAATAAGAATTTCGAAATTGGTCCATATATGTAATTTGTAAGTAATATTAAAGTACTGTAGTTGATTTTTTTAACTGTGTTTATTAACATAAATACAGCTTCTGTGGAATCCTAAATTAACATCAATATCAAAGTATAAAATTAATAAATCCTACGAATTGTCATAGTAAATATTAGGGCTGATGATCCCGTGGACTTGCAAATTTGAGTCGTTTTTTTTTTCAAAGCAAAAATAATAATAATAAACTTGAATGCTATGTTCTTACGTTTTAAATGTATGGATATTGTCGATATGTTTTAATTTCCGTCTAAAAATGTGTTATATGGTTGATTTTTTTTTTTATAAATAATAAATTATACAATACATAGGAAACTAATCAAATAATATTTGCGAACATATTCAGATCAATAATGATAGAATTTGGAATTAACTGGCACTTCGTACCGTCTGCATGTGGAGGAAATTTCTAGGAAATAACACTACAACTTGCTCTTGATGAAGGTGACTCCTTAGTCCTTACTCATATCATATCCTTATATAAGACGTATAAGTATACTATCGCAGGATACGCGCAACGTGGTTGCGACACGTATGATTTTTATAACTCATAGGATCGCGACATGTGTTTTAATTAATTCTAAAAGTATTAAGATCGTAACATGTGTCATGAAATAAGAAAAATAAAAAATAATATATATATAAGACCAACCAAAAATCAGTAAAATAGAAAATAAACAATATATTCTCACTAAGAAAAGGAAAAAAAAACATATTCATATTACGAAAAGGAAAAAAATAAAAATGAAAATGAAACAAATATCTTTTTAATTTTTTTTTACATCTATTAAGAAAAGGAAAAAAAACATATTCCCATTACGAAAATGATTTTTTTTTTTATATATTAAGTTATAGCCTTCATGATTTGATTGTCTGCTTTTATCTTTTATTTAATCTTTCTATCTCATTAAGAAATAAAAAATCATATATGTGAAAGTTCAAAATATCAATGAAGAATATTTAACTCTAGATTAGTTGGATTGAAATCGAATTTATTATCGCAACATGTGTCTAAGATTTGATCAAGTGATGACATATGTCTTAACACAAAAATGGTAAATATGTAATAACATAAATAGAAAAATTAACAAAATAATTATAAAACAACTAACTAATAATGGAAAAAAAAATTATAATGGTCTGAGGTAAAAATAAAATTGAAAAATAAACAATATAAATAGAAAACTGTCCGATATTCTAATTTTGAATAGTTTAATAGTTTAATAAGATTTATTATCGGTTTTTTAATATTATTTTACTTACTTTTAAAAAGTGATTTGATTTCATTTTTTCATAATTTATTTCAAAAATCTTAAAATAAACCCGCGTATACGCGGGGCTTAATCTAGTATAATTATAAACTACTCTCTTTCTTTTCGTCGTAAGAGATTACTAATACTTAAAAAACTTATTGATTTTAAGATTACCTTTTGAGTGATCCCTAAGTCAGGCTAATAGTAATGATTGATATTATACACTGGGGGAAAATATACCGACCTCTCATAATTTGAGTAAGAAACATGAAACATCTATATATAGAATTGAATTAATATTTAAAAACGGATATTAAGATAAAATAAGAAGTTGGAAGCCGGTATATACAAATTGAGATGTTGTCCTCATCTCCTCGTATTCAATGAATAACAACATTTGAACAAAATCATTCGATGAGATGGATATACTAGTTGGTTTTGAGATGGGCTACACTGAACTCATTATAGGCCCTAGGCCCAATAACCTTGTAATAAATCTCCTCGTGTCGAGTCCAGCGGAAAAAACGGTGGGAATCAGGAAAGATGGCCACGAACTATAGCAGCGAACGGGAAACGGAGCAACGAGAAAGGACGACGATCGTTGCTTGATAGTGAATGGTTGTTAAACTTTGCAAACGGATAATATAATATAAAATGTGTACGTCTATGTATCTCTGGTAATTTGGTCACTGTAAAACATATAACCTAGCTAGTTTTATCTTCTTCTTTTTTTGTATGTTAAAAACCTAATTCATCTTGTTCAAATCGGTTTATTTAGCTTGGATTTTATGTTCGATTATGTGACTTGAAGTTTGAACTACAAGAAAGAAGAAAAAGGGAGTCAATCCACGAAATGGAACTTAAAACATAAAACGTAGTAATCACGCGATTCTACAGTAATCATCAATGATGTGAAATGTCGATTTATGTTTTGTCATTTTAATACATGTAAAAAAAATGTAATCCATTTTATTGACAACTCAACGCCATAATTTTGTTTAACGATTTCATCATTATGTTCAACTGATTTTAAAATTCATATATAATTGTATGTTACACTAACACTATTACGTAATAGCAAGGACGAGAAACGTTACGTATATTTACGCTAACATCAACCATGATATACAAATTGCTCGGAAAGTACGTATAAGATATAAGATGTACATGAACTCCAATCGTTGTAATCATTTGGACCGTGAAACTATGAATCCAAGACCGAGTTAATCGAAAGACCTGAAGTGATCGTGACTGGCGAATGTGATTGTGATTTGCGAAAGGTGATTGTGATTGTGATTTGTGAAGAAAAATTGTACGTGAAACAAAAGTATAACTTACACTTCATAATCTCCAAACATAATAACTGCTACATTGAAAATAAAAATAAAAAGAAATAGTGAGTTTGGCTTTTCGGGCACAGAAAAGACATGAGAGTGTCTAGCGACAATGATTTGTGGCATGAAAATCAAACCTTATCTACACCCACAGCAAATCAATCAAAGATCGCGGGTGTCAAACAATGCAATACACACTCAAACAATTTATGTACTCTTACAAAATACAAAGTACAACTAAGCCTTCGTGTGAGAAAATTCTTTTTTTTTTTTTATGATAATGTTTTTAAAAATCGAATAGTGATAAGATCTGGTACTGTACGTCTCGGATCCAAAGAAAGAGATGGGGAAAGATTGAAGGGAAGAGATTTTGGGCTTATCCACCAGAAAAAGATTGATAAGTGACAGCCCAACACCTGTCCACCTGGTTTTTCCTCTGTCCCTTTTATCATGTACATCACGATTCCAGTAAGTATATTTAAAAGACGTTGATCAATTTGTAAGACTTTTTCGAATATATTTTTTTAAATAAAATATCGTAATAGATCTTACCTAAATCATCAAATACGGAAACTTTCTATATGTGCATTTAATTTAGCCGTTGAAACCTTATGGGCAGAAAGTGTTAAAATATATACATTCACATATAATTAGGTATTGACTATAGTAGCACTCCACTAGTTTAAAAATAAATTAAAATAAAAAGAGTTGAAACCATTTGAAGATGAATCAAAATACAGTTGAATATGTATCAACTAGAGAAAAAATTTGTATAATATTAGAGATATACGTGGATGGTTTCATTCTACAAATCTAATATTTAAACTGGATTATTTTAATATTATTAGTTTGGTTATCTATATATGTAGGGGTCTATGTATACTTGTTTGAGGAATTTGGCAAAAAGGATAAAAAGAAGGGTTTTGTGCAAAAATACCAGTCAATTAAATTAAATTTGCAAAATAAACCCTTATATTTTTTTGTGCAAGTCAATCCCCCAGATTCATAAGTCACCCGCTAAAC
>OVBJ01000343.1:6737-62788 GCA_900406535.1 Noccaea bulbosa
TTTTTTTTTTTTTTTTTTTTTTTTTTTTTTGGGTGTAAATGAGAACATGTGTTTAGGTACGTAATAAGCAAAGCATGAACATTCATGGATTCTTTATATAAGAACACTCTGTTCCATCTGGTTCTTCACGGTTGAGCAACAATGACGACCGTTGACTTTCAAAACTTCTTCATATTTTCTCTCGTCTGTCTCTTCTCAGTCCTCTTTTACTCTCTCTTCTTCAAGAAACCAAAGTTTGGCTGTGATGATGATCTACTGCCCCCGAGCCCTCCTTCTCTTCCAGTCATCGGCCATCTTCACCTTATCCTCTCTTCTCTAGTTCACAAGTCGTTACAGAAACTCTCATCCAAGTACGGCGATTTCCTCCATCTCCGCATCTTCAACGTCCGCATTCTCCTCGTCACCTCTGCCTCAGTGGCACATGAGATCATTAAGGTGCAAGACGTGAACGTCTCATCTCGCGGCTACCCTCCAATCGACGAGTCTCTCTTATTTGGGTCTTACAGCTTCATCGTGGCTCCTTATGGAGATTACTGGAAGTTCATGAAGAAGCTCATGGTCACAAAGCTACTTGGATCTCAGGCACTCGAGAGGTCAAAAGATGCCCGTGCGGACGAGCTAAAGAATTTTTACTCAAACCTACTAAACAAAGCGATGAAGAAAGAGAGCGTTGACATTGGTAAAGAAGCGATGAAGTTCGCTAACAATAGCATATGCAAGATGTTCTTGGGGAAGAGTATCTCAGAAGAGAAGGGTGAAGCTGAGAAGATCAGGAGCTTGATAACCGAGGGAATTGGCATGATGAAGAAAACTTTCTTGTCTGCCATCTTTCGCAGGTGGTTTGAAAAGCTCGGGATCTCAATCTCCTTGTTCAGAAAGGAGATAATGAGTGTTTCCCGCAGATTCGACGAGCTTCTGGAGAGAATTGTTGTGGAGCACGAAGAGAAGGTAGATGAGCATCCTCGAGGTAGTGACATGATGGATGTGCTGTTGGAGGCTTATGAAGACAAAAACGCAGAGTATAAGATCAATAGGAACCACGTCAAGTCATTGATCATGGTAAATCTACATTTCTATCTAACCATGTCCAACTCCAAATCCCATCAAATAATTACCTATTCGGGATCATTTATTTATTTGAAACATATACGAAAGGGAAAGAGTATAAGATAGGGTATCAAAATTACCCGTTAACAATTAAAAACTTTTCAAAATTTCCCAAATTTTCTCGAAGTTAACCAAAATATCCTTACCCGAATTATGGAGAGATTGGGAAGAGATTTCAGCTATAGAGAATAACCCTAAAATGTCCCGTTAGGCTGTTACTCAAACTTTCCATCCGTTTCTTATCGAATTCCTTTTGGTAAAATGTATTCAATTTCCTAATTACCCATTCTCCGTTAATCGTAAATTCCCATCTGAAACCCAAAAATCCCCATGGCTATTCCTATTTTTTATTTTTGAGAGTCCATATAATTAGTTCCCTTGACTAACTAAGAAGCCCTTGAAACTTGCAGGATCTTGTTGGTGCTGGCACTGATACGTCAAGGCAAATAATACAATGGACCATGGCCGAGATGATAAACAACCCTAAGATTCTTGAGAGATTAAGAGAAGAAATCGATTCTGTGGTAGGGAAGACAAGGTTGATTCAAGAATCGGATATACTTAACCTTCCTTATTTGCAAGCGGTCGTCAAGGAAGGGCTGAGACTGTACCCGGCATTTCCTGTACTGATAAGGCTGTTCCGAAGAGGGTGTAAGGTTAAAGGGTTCTACATACCGAAGAGCACACTACTTGTTGTAAACAGTTATGCTGTGATGAGAGATCCGAATGTCTGGGAAGACCCTGACGAGTTTAAACCAGAAAGGTTTCTAGGATGTTCGTCGAGATCAGGACAAGTAGAGGATGAGGTAAGAGAGAATGTACTTAAGTACCTTCCTTTTGGTGGTGGAAGGAGAGCATGTCCTGGATCAAATCTAGCTTATATCATACTAGGAACCGCGGTTGGAATGATGGTGCAGCGCTTTGATTGGAGGATCAATGGAGACAAGGTTAACATGGAAGAAGCTGGTGGTGCAATGACGTTGAGAATGGCTCATCCCCTTAAGTGCACTCCTATTCCTCGAACCCTAAATCCGTTGAAGTTTTAATCAGTAGATTGGATGTTGCGTGAAGTCTATTATTGTTTTGTAAGATCGTTGAAGTATTTAATAAGGAAACTTGCTTTCTGTTCTTCTGTAACTTGCTGCTTCGTTCGTTCAGTTAACTTCATTAGGTTTCCCGGTTTATTGTATCTTGTAACAACCGTGTATTGTTCCAGCCTTCCAGGTTTATGTTTAGTTTGACATTCTTTCGAGTTTATTGTATGAAAACGTAAATATTTCATACGGTTCATAATTTTCTTTTATAAATATAGAGATTTACATGTCTGATTTAACAGTTTGAATACCAGACGTAATCAGATTTCAATTCATCAAAAAAAAAAAAAAAAATTCAGATGAGAATCTGTTGAAAGAAGTATTTTACTTCTCATTTGGATGATGATCACATTTTCTTATTATAGATCATGAATACTGGGAGAAGCTAGAGTATAACAAAAGCAAATGCATGTTGACAAAGTCAAAAGTATATATTTTACTTGTCATTTGGATGATGAACACATTTTCTTATTAGATCATGATACCGCAAAAAAAAGCTAGAGTTTAACAAAAGCAAATGCATGTTGACAGAAGTATTGTACTTGTCATTTGGATGATGAGCACATTTTCTTATTAGATCACGATTACCGCAAAAAAATCTAGAGTTGCTTGCATGTTGACATAAGTATTTTACTTGTCATTTGGATGATGAACACATTTTCTTATTACATCACGATTACTGCAAAAAATCTAGAGTTTACCAAAATTAGCAAATGCATGTCGACATAAGTATTTTACTTGTCATTTGGATGATGAACACATTTTTTCTTCTCAGATCATGAATACTGCAAAAAGAAAAAGAAAAAAAATAAGCTAGAGTTTATCACAGTCAAATGCATGTTGCAGAAGTATTTTACTTAACATCTGGATGATTATCACGTTTTCCTATTAGATCATGAATACCTCAAAAAAAAAAAAAGTATTGTTTAACTTGAGAGCAAATGCATGTTGTACATAAGTATTTTACTTTAAATTTGGACAATCCTGAACCAAAAAAATAAGCTAGCGTTTAACAAAAGCAAATGCACGTTGACAGAAGTATTTTACGCTTGTCATTTGCATAATGAACACGTTTTCTTATTAGATCATGAATACCGCAAAAAAAAAAAACTAGTGTTTAACAAAAGCAAATGCATGTTGACATAAGTATTTTACATGTCATTTGGATGGTGATCGAACACGTTTTCTTATTAGATCATGAATACGGCAAAAACAAGAAAAAAAAAGCTAGAGTTTAACAAAAGCAAATACATGTTAACATAAGTTTTTTACTTGTCATTTGGCTATAGACACGTTCTGTTATTATCTTTCATTAAAAAGAACAGAGTTATTAAGCTTTTTGTTACTTCACATTCTTCCAAAATAAGAGACCATTCTTGCTATAAGGTTCTTGATATAAGACCGTTTCATCTGGTTCTTCACAGTCCAAAACACAATATTTTTGGAGGTATGTTATCAAAATATCTTACATCGAAAATATAATATTTTTATTAGTATTTAATTAAAAATATCTTAAAAACTTAGGAAAAATATATTATATAAAAAATGTTGAGATACTTTTCTTAATTTTTAATATATTTTTAATTAAATATTAATAAAAATATTATATTTTGAAAGTAAGATAATTTGATAACATACCGCTAATAATCTCGCTCGTATAGAGACAAAAACGCAGAGTATAAGATCAACATAAAACGCAGAGTATGAGATCAACATAAACCAAATCAAGTCACTGATCGTGGTAATTAAATATATATATATATATATATATATATATTTATATAAAATACTCGGGTTTCAATTAATCCACTCAGATATACAGGTTTTGTCCAGAACTTCCTAGTATATATTTCAAATATTTATTTAGCATCCAGACTTGTACACAATTAATTACACTGACTGAGTTTGAAACTTGCAGGATCTTGTCGGTGCTGGCACTGATACGTTAGTTCAAGCAATACAGTGGACCATGGCCGAGATGATAAGATTCTTGAAAGTTTAAGAGAAGAAATCGATTCCGTGGTTGGGAACACATGGTTGATTCAAGAAGCTGATCTAATAAACCTTCCTTATTTGCAAGGGGTCGTCAAGGAAGGACTGAGATTGCACCCGCCATTTCCTATAGTGGCAAGGGTGCTCCGATGTGGGTGTAAGGTAAAAGGGTTCTACATACGGAAGAACATACTACTTGTTTTTTAAACAGTTATGCTGTGATGAGAGATCCGAATGTGTGGGAAGACCTTGAGGAGTTTAAGCCAGAAAGGTTTATAGGTTCTTCGTCAAGATCAAGACAAGTAAATGACGGGATAAGAGAGCTTAAGTACCTTGCTTTTGGTGGTGGAAGGAGAGGATGCCCTGGATCAAATCTAGCTTGCATCATTCTAGGAACCGCGGTTGGGATGATGGTGCAGTGCTTTGATTGGAGGATCGATTAGCCCTGTGCATTTAGGGTTTTGGGACGGGAATTGACGGGAACGGGACGGGAATGGGAAATTTGGGAATCCAAATATACTTCCCGAAAAATTCCCTTATTATAACGGGACGGGAAATAGCGGGAATGGGAAGGGAACGGAAAAATTAAAAATTAAAAATCAATTCCCAAAGTCTTAATAAATCGAGAAAATTGAAGATATTTAGGGAAATTACGGAAAATTTCGGGAAAATATGGGAAAATACGGGTAATTATGGGAAAATTGAGAAAAATATGGGATATTTAAGAAAAAAATATCTAATTTTCAATTTTTTATTTTTTAAAAGGGAAAATCGGGAAATCCCGTACCCTTCTCGAACCCTTCTCTTACCTGTTTGAATAAAAATATGTTCCCAAACGGGAAATTGCAAATTCCCATTCCCGAAAAGTTCGGGAAATTTTAAATGGGTAAGGGTGGGAATGAGATTCCCGTCCCGAAATGCACAGGCCTAGGATCGATGAAGACAAGGTTAACACGGAAGAAGCTCGTGGAGCATTGACGTTGACCATGGCTCATCCCCTTAAGTGCACTCTTATTCCTCGGAACCCTAAACCCGTTTTAAGTTTAATCAGTAGATTCCATGTTACGTCAAGTCTATTTGTGTTTTGTAAGATCGTCCAAGTACTTGATAAAAGGAAGCTTGCCTTCTCTTCTTCTGTAACTTGCTGGTTTATTGCATCTCTCTTTTATTTAGTGTTTGGTTTCTGGTTTTTCTAACTTCATGCCGTCACTTTATAAAACAAGAAAGGTGAAATTCTGTTCCGGTTATCTCATTCTCTCACGGTTTTGTTATAATCATAGTTTTCCCACAAACAACAAACGGTAATAATTAGTCGGAGAAGATTTTTCTTGCGGTGTAATACAACCAAGTTTTGATTAACCAAGTAAAGCTTTAATAAAACACCAAAACTCTCTCATTCTCCCTGTGAAAGAAAATAAATAAACAAACCAATCCCGAAAAGAATATTTACCTTTTTTTCCTTTTCTTTTAAGTTTGACATCAATCAAACAACCCTATGTTGAAACAATTAAACAAATCCTTGTCTCCCTCAAGGAGCCTTCGCTACTTTTGTTGAAACTCCATTTGCTTACTCTTCAGGAGAAAACAAAAGGCTTCCAACGAAAATCAACACACACTAGTTAAACAAGAAGAAGTCTGATTCAGGCTGTGCAAATATGTCAAATCGGGGGGCTCTCCTTCACCCGGATGAGCTGGATTTACTACCCTCTTTCTCTGGATCTTCGATCTGCGTCGGTAATAGATTCAAGAAGCTTCCTTGGTGTGTTGTTGTTGTGCCACCAGATGCTTCATCCTCTGTTCATATTTTCCAACAGTTGAAGTTAGAGAGAGTTTGGTTACATACCGCCACTTGCTTTCAACACATAATCAAATGGGAAAAGGATTTTACCAAAGAGGGATTTGATTGAAGGCCGCTTTGGCTTATTGCTCTTCTTCTTCAACTCAGCTGCACCAATAAAAAGAGATTACAATGCAGCACACACACAATGTTAATCACAAGGCAATCTAGTTATGCTGCTTCTTCTTTGGCATACCTATCCCTGGTAATTGGTCATCGTTTACGATTTCAACGTTCTTGTAAGTATAACCCACAAAGTTAATGTCCTTGGATGAGAGCATCTGGAGACGGGGGAAAAATAAAAAAAGCCAGCCTCATGTTATAAGAAACGCCAAAGACAACACAATATATATCTATGACTTCACACGAATTTAAAGCATGGTTAAAAATTTACTAGACAAAAAAAAAAGCAGGCAGCTCAATTTAATGATGCACATAAATTGTGGTTCGTGAGATTTAATGATAGAAAGTCAATTACTATGCCATACCTTTCTCCATGGACCTGACTTTGACGACTTTGGAACTTGCTTGTCAGTCTGTTCCAGAAGGAATCAAAGAAGAGTACACATTATTTTCTTTATCAGGAGCATACATATCATCTGTGCCACCAATATTCTCATCGTATCAGTATGTTACCTCTTCAAATTTCTCAAAATTTTGGGTGTCCAACTCATCATTGACCTGAGGAATAAAGGCAGCCTTCATATGGTACAATTTTCCCCATTCGGTACCTCTGAACCAAGGGTGGTTCTAAAAGAAACCAGTCAAAGCGTTTATTAGGGTTCATCACAATAATCTTAGATAAGGGACCTTCAAATCTCAATGTTGAATAAAGGACACGACACCTTAATTTCATCTGCACCTTTTGTTCCAAGCCTTTGTTCAACATTGCATAGAAGCCTACAAATAAGATCCTTGGCTTCTGGTGATAGTCTAACCTCTTCTGGGAATTTCAAGTAATTTCTCCAATTTACTATCTGCATAAGGGGGCACACAATGAAAAGAGAAAAACGGTAAGTTACAAATTAATATCACCAACCAGATACAATACCAAAAGACTAAAATTGAATATTAGACTTGAGATCTACCTCCCATATTCAAATGGAAGGTACACAAAAAGCTATGGATCAATTACCTTCCTACAAGTTGTCATTGGGTCATCTGAATAAAATGGCGGAAACCCTACAAGCATTTCATACATAATGGCGCCAAGAGACCACCTAAAAAGATCACTCTCAAGATTATTCATCCATATTAATTATCTGCACCAAAGAGAAAAAAAAACCCAACTGGTTGCACCTACCAATCACATTCCATTCCGTATCCTTTTTTCAGCAGAACTTCTGGGGCAATATAGTCAGGAGTTCCAACGGTGGAATAAGCCTGAAACCAATAAACTTAACCTAATAAGTTCTATCTAACATAGATTTTAATATCAACGGAGAAAAAACACCCTCGATGAACAAAAGATACTGAATTCATTCTTGCAAAAGTGGACGTATAACTATGAAAATGCATAAGTGAAACTTACAAGCATCCTTCTATTTCTCTGCCAGTTTAGCAGTTGCTCCTGTTGGGTGCGTCTTGTTGCCACGGGGCGACCATCACTTTGTAAAGCCCCACTAACATTTCTTGCAACTGTGAAATCTTTTTCCTGAAGATTACTACAGTCTAATGGTTTACATAATCCAAAATCTGACAATTTCATGTGGCCCTCTCTGTCAAGTAGCAGATTATCAGGCTTGATATCTCTGTTTCAATCGGAGGAGAAAAAATGACGTTTAGAACAAATTAACGGACATGGGAGCTACAACTAAGTAATTGTTCTGCTTCACTGACCTGTGGATATAGTTGTGCTTATGAATAGACTCAATAGCCAGGACAGTTTCTCCAATATAAAACCTGGCTTCATCTTCAGTGAGGGTGTCTTTCCTCATAAGTAAAGTCATCATATCTCCACCAGGTAGATACTCCATTATGAGATACAAATACTCATCATCTTGGAAAGAACAATACAGTTTAACAATGCAATTACTATCAACCTCCGCAAGTAAATTTCTCTCAGCTTTAACATGTTCCACCTGAAAATCAGATTTCACAAACACATCAACCAACCAAACAAATGCTAACTGAAAGCGGCTTGGAGGAATCTAAGTTACCTGGCCTCTGCGAAGCATCTCAGATTTCTTAAGCTTCTTCATTGCATAGACGTTGCCTGTTCCCTTCTCCCTACAAATCCTAACCTGCATAAAGACAGAAAAACAGAACTATTACTCCCATGTGGTAAACGTTACACTCATGTAAAGGAAGGATGCATCACAGAGAACTTTCAAGATGCATGACAAGGGAAGGCTGAGAAAACAAAATATGATCAGTAAAAGCGATGAAGCAAAGATATGCTACCTCTCCAAACGCACCCTTCCCAATCATTGTCAATGGCTCAAAGTCATCAGCTCCCATTTTATGCCTCTGACGGCGCATGTATTCAGTTTCCTTCAACTCCAAATCCTTTAGTAAGTTGTTTTGCTCTTCCTCAGAGACTTCTGCAGCAGCTAATTTCTTCTCTAGCATTTTGCGTCTGCATTATATACAAACACCAAAAAAAAAAAAAAGCCACCATTGAAATCTTTCCAAGCATGACAAAAAAATTACATAGTGAAAAAACATGTAAATGAAACCATACCGCTCCTTTCTTTCCTGAAGGCTCTGCATTTGCATTTTGTAATGATTCTCAATATATAGTTTCGCAGCAGCAGCTTTCTCTTTGGTTACATTTGACAGTACTTCTTCACCTCCAGGTGTTTTCGGTCCTTCCTTTACATTACTTGTGGCTTCCTTCTTTTTCGAGGATTTCGCTTTGTCTTTAGATTTTAACTTATTCAGCCAAGCTTTGGCAGTCTCCATTTCTCTCCCCCCTCTACCTTCCCCACCAAACCAGGTATGTCTTTAGTGCTTTATGTACAAGTGAGCAGCGAGTTTGATAAGCGCGACGAATGAGTTCGAGTCCAATTATGTATAACAATTTTCATATGTCATGCATCTAGTGAATAGATTTCCACTGCTCCACACCTACACAACAAAATGACATTTATTGAATTAGCTAACATCAACAAACTCAGGCAATGCAACAAATAACCTAAATTGATAACTTTATCACAAAGTTGATAACTTTCTCTCAAAGTTGATAACTTTCTCTCACAACGTTTGTTGAAACTCTGTTGCAAGCCACAACCTAACCTTATATTCAAATCAAAGACATATCTGAAATCTAAATTGCAGAATTCTACACTGATTACTGAGAAAGAAATAAGTCAATTACATGATCATTTCGAAGCAGGACACAACATAATAGATCTGAAATGATTAGATTAAATATGGATATCACTTGAAATACCAAATGCACACGGAAAAATTGGGGAAATTGTGAAATCAAAACCGGGAACCCTAAAATGCACCAAACTTGGAATCCATTCAATTCCAACAAAGCTCGATCTCAACGAAACAGGAACAGAGAGACAGAGAGATGTAATGAAACCTCAGGAACAAGCGTAAGATTGGGGAACACAACATGGAGAGACCACACAGAGACAGAGACCCGCAATTTGTGGTGAGAGAAAGAAGAAGACCTACCTCGATTCCTGGGATTCGGATTCCTCAATTCTTGCCTTATTGTTCTTCAATTTTCTGAGGAGGATCGAATTCTTACAAATTGAAAGAAGAAAAAGGGGAAAGAAAAAGTTGGGAGCTTTTATTATCGCTTTCGATGTGTGTGAATTGCAAAGACTAGGCACTACTGTTCTTCTTCTTCTTCTCCGTCTCTCTCTCTCTTTTCTTCTTCTTTCAATTGTTTTTTATTTTCTCTTTCTCCTTTCTCAGCAATATTGTGTTATAATATTCTTTTTAGGGGATTAGGTCCCCCGTTCAACATGAAATTAATCTTATTTAGTTACTAAAGGTTGATTACCGTAAATTAAGGGTTTAAATTAATTGGTTCTACACTTTTTTAATACCGTATTAGAAAGGGAAGTAAATTGATTTTATACCAAAAATTGAATATTTATTGAGGGGATTGAGCGGCTTTATTATTCCGCGTGGACCCCTCCACGAGAAATATGTTCGATGGCAATGTCAAAAGCCAAGAATAAATGTCAAAGTTATTGACAAAAAATATATATAACCCCATATGCCAATGGAAAACCGTAACCATAACATATAAAAAAATTGCAGCTTTTCTTTACTTATATAAGAGTCTTCTCTACCAAAATCATACAAACAACATAAAAGAATGTAACAGAAAGAACAATATTTAAAACAAAATCAAAAATCAAAAACAAACAACGTTAATAAAAAAAAAAAAAAAAAAAAAAAAAAAAAAANAAAAACACAACGTTAATAAAATAATGTTCCTACAATAATGAAGTTTCTTGGTTTGTATGCTCTCAGTGCTCGTAACGTCTGTGTATCTCTCGTGTGGCTTCTTCATCAAATCATCACTCCATATCTCTAAGGCTTTCACTAGTCAACCAAAGCTTCTTCTGGACAACGAACACAACGTTGTCGGAATCTTGATCTGAATCTTTATCTACCTTTGTCCCTACTTCCTCCCAATGCAATGCCTTTAGATACTTCTTCACCAAATCCACCACTCTCTGTTTATCCCTTATGATTACATACCCGCTCGGCCTCAGTATCCGATCCATCTCCAGCAACAAATCCACTTCACTGCACCCTTTCTTACTGACATCCGACAGAATGTCCCAAGCATGGAGAAGATCATAGGTCCTTGGATATGTCGAAAATGCTTCACACCTGTGGTATATTGAAGAAACCAAATCAAGAAACTAAAGATTCGAGATAATATTGCAACGTTTCATTTGTGATTCAAGTAGAAACTGACCAGCTATGAATAGCGCCCATTAAACCTCTGTCGTATATCAGTTTAAGCGTGTTAGGTCCGTCCTCGGGAACAACATTCATGACCCACACATCTTTCTCTTTCAATGCAGCAGCAAATGAGCCCATGCTTGCTTTCATGTCCATTATGTTCCTCACTGTATCTGATTCGATTCTAGGATTCAAGAGATCCCAATAGTTATCTACTCTCTGCCTCCAAAGTTCCTACAAGAATTAAGAAACAAATGATGTGACTAAACAGCTCATGTTCTTAGATTGTCAGTAACAGAGAAGTTATGGTGTTTTTTTCTATATTACCGTGTCCTTCTCAAACATGCCATTTGAGTAACCAAAATCAGCAAGCCTAGGTGGAGGAGAGGTTAACCGAGCCGGCCATGGAGCTAAACCACTCCCCTTGGTTTTATGATCATCTAACAATAACCGAATCTGTTTTCAAATTTTGCAATCACAAACCTAACTTGTAAGAAGAGAGAAGCTTGAAAAACTTACGGTCCGAGTAAGGAGTAATGCAGGCTTCCATGTTTACACCCCAAACAGCATCAGGATCATTATCAGACCGACACATAGGAGGCTGAGTTCCAGATTCTCTTTCAAGATAACAATCATTCGTCAAAGGCTTCTCCCAAATAACAGTTTGGTTCCTCTTCGCAGCTATCTTCCAGCACATACGCTCCACAAGAGCACTCATTTCTCTCCAGATCTTGAGATCCTCTTCGTCTTGCGCGTACGCCTCTGGAGACGAATACGCGAAATAGCCACCGGGTCTGAGCACTCTGTCGAGCTCGAGAAGAAGGATCCCGTCTCTCTGAAGCCAATCGATCCTGCAACGCGAACAGTGAGCGAGCTCGAAAGACCTGCTCGGGTACGGAAGCCGCTTCGTCCCTAAAACACCGAGAGAAGCAGGAATCCCTCTCTCGAGAGCGAACTGGATTTGGTTCTGATGCACATCGTTCGGAGCTAAAGACATTGCCAAGATATCAGATGACAGAAGATAACCTCCGAAGCTAGCAACACCGCAACCAACATCGAAAACTGTCCTCAGCTTTCCTCCGTTGTTCAAAACGTTGTTCGGAAAGTTAAGCATCTGCAAAAAAATAACAATCATGAAAAAAAAATATGAAAAGAGTCATAACATAAACCAAAGCAAGAAACTGTGCCTTACGTTTGCCATAGATGCAATATACTTATCCGCACCATAGTGAAAATGTGTGCCTCCACCAGGGAAATTGATTTTGTCTCCTTTGACAACCATCCAGTTTTGGTCAGACTTCTCATGTGCAAGGTGAGTGTGAGGTATGTTCACTTTCCACACTTCGTCTCTGCTTTTTGGCCATTTGATTGGAACCTATAAGATAAAAAAACAGTTATGCTCAAGAGAGTCAAAGACACTGACCAATCATATCAATACACAAGCACCTTATATCCATTAGGAGGAGGAATCAAGCAATTGAATCGTCTTTCGTAAGGAGGACAATGGCGTTCGTAATGCTCCATCAGCGACAAATCAAGCTTCAGTCTCATCTGGTATATGAGATTCCTGTCTAAGCAAGGAATAAGCTCTGAATGCCGATCATCACACACCTTGGAAAAAAAAGAAGAACATTCAAATCTAAGCATCAATGAGGAAATGAGAAAATAATCTAAGACTTACGGGAAAGCTTCTCGGCGTGAAACCATCATTAAGACCAAACGAGGAACTGGAAGTGTCATCCTTTTTGGTCTCATCATCATCATCCCCACCTAATCCTAGTTTTCTACCGTATTCAATAGCTGATGCTCTATGATCAGAGGAGCCATAGAACAGATATACGATCACGAGGACCGCCGCTACAAAGCAAACGAAAGCGACCACTCGTTTCTTTCGCCCTCCTTCTGATCTACCCCTCATTGCCTTTCTATATAGAAATTCAACTTCAGTATAAGGAAATTGATGATTTTCTTCACTAGTTACAGAAATTTGAATCTCTTCCATGTAACAAAAAGACAAGGATTAGATCTAAAGAACATAGAAATTTATACAAAAGAAGCTTGATTACAGCTAAAAACAAAATTAGCTCACTAGGTGGAGACTTCAGATGATTTTTCAACAGTTAAAGAAACAGACTTGAATCTGTTCCACAAAAAGGAAAAGGACAATGATCAATGTATGTAAGAAATACAAGCGATGAGATTCTAAGAACATACTGAAAACCTTGAAACTACATCTAAGACATGATTAAACTTAGAAACTCAGGATAAGGCATGCTAAGAATATTATTACAAAACTCAATAAAAAAAAAAAAAAAAAAAAAAAAAAAACCAANAACGTAACAATTCGAAAGTAAGTAGCACTCAGTGTGTCCTGTAAGAATTTGGAACCATAAACAGAGAATACATATGTATATGAAGCTTTGATCTGGTGTGTGAAACAGAAGCAGAATCTAATGGACAAGAAATATTGAAAATATCTAACCATATAAGAATAACCCCAGAAATATCGAAAATCATATGAGAATCATTTAAAGCATCGAATTCAAAACAGTAAAACCGATTCGTATAACTCCACCAATTTTAAAGAAGCTGATAAGAACAGAATAGAATCAAAATCGAAAAATCAAAGACGAGCGAAAGCCCCGAAAGATCAGAGAGGGACTCACCCAAGTAAGTCTCTAGATTTGAATGACACAATGACAGATCGAGGCAGAATCCAGAGTGTATTCGATACAGAGAGAAGAAAGAGAGAAAGACGGAGAGAGAGAGAGTCGGATCTAAAGAAATGAAGATGGGATTGCTTTCTTCTCTCTATCTTCTAAAATTAGGAAAGAGACGAACTTTCTTCTCTGTTCCTAATTGACTGGCGGAAATGGGAATGAAGGCAGCAAAGCGGCAGCGACACTGCAAGTGACGAGAGAGAAAGAGAGAGTGCCGTGTGGAGTGGAGGTCGTTAATATTTATATTTTTTGGTTTCTTCTTTTATAAATTTACAGTAGTTTTTGTCGGTGTTCTCTCTTTATGGAGGAGATTTGCAAACTACACATTTTTTTCTTCAGATTTTTTGGGGCGATTAATAATATACTTCAATAATAGTAGAATTAAAAAAGATCAGATAATTGAAAATTAGTTAAATTAAGAGAGAAAATAATATTTAACCAAAAATATCATTTATTTTATAAATAATTACACACAGTACCATTAAACTGGAGTGATTTACATTATGAGTCACTTTTGACTTTCAACTTACACAAAGAGTCACTTTCTTTCAGAGGTGCACTTCCTTACTTGTGTGTCATTTCTCATTGACGCTTTCACCTTTAATGAAAAAGGGGTAAAAAAAAAATTTACGTAATGATAAAAGAAATTAAAGTGGCCGACGACTTTTATTCCGACCTTTATCCCGACGTCTTTCTTAATTCATCGCGGTCCGTCGTATGTTTGGATCTGCAAGATCGATTCCAACATTTATTCTGGGACATATAGAGTATTCGAGTTGTTCCGCATGAGTTAGAGTGGGAAACGTAGAGATTCTAGAGATAAAATGATATTCGATTATGTTGTTTTTGGTTGATCTGGATTTATTTGTTATAAACGGATATGGGTTGATCTGGATTTAGTTGTTGTTAACGGACATGAATTTTGTTATAAAAAGATAAAGGAGGTAGGAGACGGAGAACAACACAAACCCCTAACCTCTTTTTCTCACGGTGATGAACCTGAGATCCAAAAAGGTCAATCGCTCTCTCTTCTCATCAGATCTGACCAGATTCTTATATATCGGAATCCAAAGTCAATGAAAACAATCCAAAATCATCCAAATTAAATCATCTACTAAAACAATCACTTTGCAAATCTTCATACAAAGAGAAGAGACAATAACTGCCAAACCAGGAGAGCCAAACCAGCATGGAGAAGAGACAATTTTTCGTCCAAAGAGAAGGCATCCATTGATGTATTCAAAAAGTTGGAGATTCTAGTGCGATTTTTTTTTTTTTTTTTTTTTACAATAGATCGNCAGAAGTATAGTGGACGACCAATGATAATCAAAAAACAGTTGAGTGTTAGACGGTTGATAGTTGGACGCTTTTGATATACTTTGTTGGATGCATATTTATGGATGATCTTTAAACTTGTATGTTATACATTATACATGTTTATCAACATTTTCTGATTATCAGTTCTTCGATTAACAATTTTCATGGTTAAAAATCTTGAAGATATAATCTTTAGCAATCTTTAGCATCCACATTGAAAACTATCCACGCAAGTTTAATATGATATTTTCATAGAGACAGTTCATCGAACAATTGGTGTGCATATTCAAAAAATATCATCCACGCTAATCTATCCAAGTTCTTTATTAAACATCCACAACAAGCATCCACATACAAAAGCCACACCATCAGATTGCAAACTTTGAATCATAACCAGCCATACGATGAGTAAATCGGTGAGATACGCTATGAATAACAAAGCGGTGAGAAGAATAAAGTTCAGGATTTTATTCGGTGGTGGATTTATGATTTCAGAGCAGGGGTAAAGGGAGAGAGTTTGAAGAGAGAGAAAGATAAATTGCGGTAAAAAAGAAATATGGTAAAATGTCAAAAAAACATATGTGAATATGTGATGGTTGATGAGAGGAGAGAATTATCTTTTCAAATGTCCAAAGTGACTCACTTTCAATAAGTGACTCTTATTGTAAAGGAAAAGTGAATAAGTGACTCTGAGTGTAATTCTCTCCATTAAACTCACAATAATAAATATGTTAGTACTTATATAAAAAAAATAACGATAACACTAGAATAACAATATAGACAGTGCCGGCCCGGACCTAAAGCACGTGAAGCATAGTGCTTTAGGCGCCAGAAAATGATAAACGTTTTAGGGCGCCGACGTAACATAGATTCTTTAGTAGTGTGGTGGTTGTAGCATTGCTTTATGTTATAGAGGTCACGGGTTCAAAAGTTATTTTTTATTTTTAACCTTTTTTTTATGGGCAAATTTTTTTTTTTTTTTTGCTTTAGGTGCCATATTGGATTGGGCCGGCCCTGAATATAGATAACACTGATTATAACAATGATGATAACATTGATATAACAATGTCGATTAGTAAATTAATGTTAAGTTAATCCAGTTATCATATCCTCAAATTATCCAGTTAACATTGTTATCGTGAAAATTAATGTATTAATTGTGTTATCAATCCATAAAAAATATGAGTTATGATAACTAACATTGATAACAATTTAGTTAACGAAATCAACATTATCGTTACTAACATTATTGTTATCATCATCATTACCAGAGTTAATATCGTCACTATAACCACCATCACCATTGTTACCGGTCACCACCGTGGTCACCTGTCACGAGTCATTGTCATGCATCACCATCATCACTCCACTGTCATCATCTTTTTTCTTTTCTCTTCTCCTCCATTTTTTCTTCTTCCTCCTCTTTCTTTTTCTTTCTTCTTCTTTCTTTTTCTTGCAATTCAATTGTAAGGTTATTTAAGTCGTTTAGCAATAAAGAGAAAAGGTATAAAGTGTTCATAAGATGTTTCTTAATTTAACTATATATTATCCATGGGTATTTGTTGATATTTCTCACTTTGTTGCAAAGGAAAATTGTAAGGAATGTCCTTCAATAATCACAAAATTAAATGACCGTTTCTGACAACTTTTGGCTTCATCTATTCTCATTAAAAAATCTATAATATCCCTATACGCAAGTCTACAAGGGGCCACATCAAACTTAATTTATTTGAAGTCTGAAATGACAATAATATTATTTTAGTTGGCCCCCAAAAATATTAGAGAAAGAAAATAAGAGGTTTCATAATTTTTCTTACTGCTTGGTGGGTTTACAGCGAACTCCTTCTACCAAATCTTTTTGTCAAAATCAGCATTATATTGTTAATGATACTTACACAACAATAACAAAGTTAGCATAATTGTTATAACAACAACTACTTTTACGATTTGATTTACAATGGATAATTAAGTGAATATCAATTTTTAGAAAATAATAATAAAATAGTTAGCATGAAAATAATGTAGTTATCAGTATAATATTATATTATTAACAAAGTTAGCATGATATTATTAACGATACTTACACCAATAATAAATTTAGCACATTTGTTATAATAAAAACTATCTTTACAATTTAATTTATAATAGGTAACTAAGTGAATATGTGATTTTTTAAAAAATATTAGTATTTAGCATGAAAATTAACATAGTTATCATATTTTAAGATAAGCTTTTTATTAATTATCATGATAACAAATTTGTTAACACCTTATCCAAAGTATTAACATTAGAATATATAAGCTTTTCTAACAACCATACACATAAATAATATTTTCTTTTTTGTGTAAATATGTTGTATGTCTGTGCCACACGAATTCTATTTGTTTTCTGCCTTCGTCACCTTCATACACTCGCACTCATAACTTAGCATATGGGCAAATTCGTCAGTCAACCGCATATGTAATGCATATTGATTATTTTTTCTATTATTACACCCTCAAATCTAATTAAGTGGTCAACCAAATATATTCATTAGTCAAGTAAAATAAACGATATCACACTAAAACATTTTTTTTTTTAAAAACGAATATACTTTCTATTTTTCATATATAAATTGCATATGGTACACATATATATACACACATCTGCAGGTATGTACATGTATATAAATGTATAATGCATTAATGTAAACTTGAACAAAATAAAAGGGCCCAGTTTCTTATGTATGTAGGCATACTAGGCAATAACTATACCGTCAAAATCTTATCGGTCAAACGATAACAAGTGTATGATTTTTGTTCATATTGGTTGAAGAAGTTTAAAGGCAACACATTTTTTTGTTTAAAAAAAAAAATACCACATATTTGAAAATGAAAACCCTTGTTTTACCCTTGTTTGAAAATACAACATATTTGAAAATGAAACCCTTGTATTATCCTTGTTTCAAAAAAGGAAAAAAAAGAAAGAAAAGGCAACATATTTTTCTTTTCTTTTTGATGACATCACGCAACATATATCTAGGCGTTATAAATATACTATAGAGTTAGGGGTAAATCTTTTACAATTCCCACTTGTTGAAAACAATGTGACAAAAATTTAACAATATATGCAAAAAGACATGTAATTTTAACAATATATGCAAAAAGACATGTAATTCTTCATAGACGGTTTATAAACACATAAATTACAATTCACAAAGAATTGGTTTTGATTGATTTTTTGCGAACTATATAACGCGGAAGAAGGAAAATGTTATACAGATCTCTTAAGGCCTGATCACACAAGATCAATCACTAGAGAGCACCAATATGTGCATTCGAATTGCTTGCCCACCCAGAATGTGTCCACTAGAGAGAAGGGAGATGAACGTGCAGTCTTCTAGAATCTTCAATATATACTGGATGGTTAAGCAAGCTTTTGTATCGATAGATGATGTCCTCATCAAACATGTATTGTACAAGCAACGCAACCAAAGAACTTTGATATGTATAATTTATTTTTGTATAGATCATTGTTTTCATAAGATATAAACAACAAAATATTCTTACTCTTTACCGAATGGAATATCAACCTACTCAAATGACTAATTTTCCTGGGTACGTAACTAATCATAAATTAACAATCAGACACATGCATACATGTAAAACTATTTCTTTCTTTTCATTTTGGACAATAATTAAATAAACATGCACCAAAAATATGATATAAAAAGTGATACTGAATTAGAGTGTAATATTGAATGCTGCCTGCATAATGTATGAATTAGAGTGTAATATTGAATGTTGCTTGCATAATGCATATATATATTAGAGGGAATTACTCCAAATAGTCCATTTTCGGAACCTAATGGCAAAAGTAGACCTTCTATGTGAAAAATGTCAGGTCCAAGTACACATGGTGGGTCTATTTTTGCAATTAGTTTCTGAGAGTGGACTATTTAAACAATCGCCCCTATATATTATTACATATGAGATAAAGTTTATTTTGAATAATTTCCTTATTTAGAAGAAGACAAAACAACAGAGTGTTATTCGGAAAGAAAAAAAATCCATACCATTTTCTATGTATGTTCTCGATTCAAGATATATACCCACAAGGCCACAACAAACAGTAATAAAAGAATTGAAAAAAGGTTATGTATGATTTCTTACAGATGTAGTAACTCACGCTCAGAGCTGGTTACACATAATTTTTAAAAATTAAGAAAAAGTATGTACATGCTACTATAATATGAGGGTGTTTGACTGTTAACTCTCTCTCTCTCTCTTGCAGAGAAGGGAAACATAATGGAGGAGCAACTTCAGAATGTTCGTACTCCAAGATTTGTTTTAGACAAAGATTTGTTTATAACTAATATTTGTTTGCAATTTACATTCACCATACCTCAAGATATACGTGAGGCTTGCCAACAAATTTGCAGTTTGATCATGGTATCAATCATACAAACAAAATCTGATTCAGCGGTAAGATATATCAGTACCGAGTACACGTCATACGCTAGGTGGACAAAGAACACGGTAATGACTGACAAAATTTTATGAGTATAAGTGTATTTTCAATGGGAGAACTGTGGAGAGTTTTGATTTTATTGGCTGATAACTGTGGAGAGTTTTGATTAGAGAAAGTATGGTTCTGTTCAGGTTGTAGCGGAATATATACAGAGTTTTGATCATCTAAAGTGGATGGGTCGTGTAAGAGACCAAGGATCCCATCGTAAGATCTCCTTAAAAAAATAAATGCCTAATATTTGAATATCTGTTATAACCTCGTTCTATTTTTTATTTTTGTTTTAGATACATGTTGGGCTGTTGTCTTATGTGAACTAATTAGCGCACAAAGATTTATGCGAGGAGATGACACATAATACACGGAATATTCTGCTCAATATTTAGTTGATTATGCTTTCCCAGAGAAGACGTATGAGGAGACCGTTAGTGAGAAAACTAAGCAAAGCATGTTAAGGATGAAAAGTAAAGGAATTAAAGGAAGAAAGACAAAATGTAAGTGATATGAGCCAAAGCCTTTGACTTTGATCTAGTAAGAGGACCTATTGTTTAACGTGAGAAAGAGACAGAGAGAGATATTTAGCTAAGTTTCCTCTTAACCCTAAAATCTCTTTGGGGGTTAAGGTTAATTCTTGGAAATTGATTTCTTATTTATTATAAGAGGTCCTAGATCTTCATACAAACCGACTTAACTTAATTAAAAAGAAAAGTAACAAAAAACAAAAACCATTAAAAAAACCAATGCATCCTCCTAGTGCTCTTCATTGTATGGCTCATCCTTTTGATCATATCCCTCCCTAACCAGCATTATATGAAAAAGTATTGGTTTACAAACATGTTCTCGTGTGAAGAGTTTGGTCACCATTGAAACAAAGTCACTTTGCACGTCGCTCTACCATTTATGCCACTTTCAACTTCTTCAAATATTTCTTTTCTAGTGCCTGTTTTGCTTCTTCTTGTTGAGGCATTCAGAGCTTCCATGTCATACATTCTTGATCTAGCTGGTGGAGCCAGATCCTCCAAATGTCCGGGTTCTTCTATCGTTATCAATCTTATACTCATTATCCCGTACATACTTCATTGCTTTAAAGATGGTCTCAGGACAGAGATATTCAACATCCTATCTTAGACTATCGTTCAATGCTGCACAGCCCGCACAGAATTGCCATAGTTGTTGATCTCATGTGAATTTTGATTGTTGTCTTAAACATTCCCCAGACTGGCTACAATTGTCCCTCTGGATTCACTGAATCTGCTTTTCCAAAACGGCGCTTGCAAAAAAAAATTGAACTCCATCCGACTTAACTTATGGGTTACCATTGGAGATGGGTGTTCCAGTGATATGCCTTCCCTGTCGGCACTGACACTCGTTGATCTGCAAAATAGTCGTCTCACTTTTGTAACCACTATAGCATTGGTGGTGGCATCATATGATGGAAATTTCATCTTTACTGTTGGGACGATACATCTTTCATGGCTGAGTTCTCCTTTATCATGAGTATCATAACTGTCTGATAGGGCCTTGAGAGCTTATACAAGGAGGAAGAAAAAGGAGCTTATACAAGGAGGAAGAAGAAGGAGAATGCATAGAAAGGAGTTTTTAACACTGATATTGTCGAGAAGAAAAGTGGAAGAAGAAGAATTGGAAAACTTCCTTTAAGCTCTTGAAGAAAATGAAAGCTCTCTCTTATGGCTTTACTATAAATATATTGCTATTGCCTTTCTAATTATTATGCTGAATATTCTAGTTGTCGGCTTTGACGTTATGAGTCTTGCCTAGGTCGTTATGAGATCTTACCTACACGCTATGAGTATATTGCTCGGATCGCTATGAGATCTTGAGTGCTATCTATATATCTTTGTAATCGCTATCTATTATTAATAAAGAGAAGAACTAGGGTGTGGGTTCTTATCAAATTGGTGCGCTCGTGATACTGGTTCGAACATCAACGCGGTTGGAGCTTCAGATTTTCAGAGATGGTGACCATTGATGATTGTGAGCAGCGAATTCAGAAGATCGATGATTCTTTGGGAGAATTACACGGAGAAGTAGCCGCAATCAAAGTGGGCTGCGAGGGCATGTCTTTGTCGCACAAACATTGACGCAAGTAGGACTTATGGAGACTCAAATGTCTATAATTAATGCTGAAACTCTCTCATGCTTCGAAGCGATTTTTTTCTCAGGCCAGGCTCGAGGCAAAGGCACTGTCTCGTCTAGACCTGGGAATACGGTTAACCGGTCGGGTTCGGGTCGGTTAAATCGGGTTTCGGGTATTTGGGTTTTGCAGTTTAGAAACCGGTTATTGGGTCGGGTTCGGGTTTAAAGGTTCGGGTACGGGTCGGTTTTCGGGTTTGACCTAAAACCCGACTAAAAACCGAAATTTTCCTGGTTCGGGTAACGGGTCGGGTTTTAGGGTTTCTTGTACCCGAACTATGGAAAACGGCTTGGAACCGCCGTGAAAACTCGCCACCCGCCGTGAAAAACTGTTCACAGATCTAGGGTTTTGAGTCGGAACTGCCGTGAAAACTCTCCAAGACTCTTCGTCTCCAAAATTCATCCTCTCCGATCGAACCAACCTCTGGATTTAACCGGAAACTCCGTTTCGAGGAGGAGGAGAGATCCACGCGAGATGGCAGAAATAGGGCGAGACGGCAGAGATAGGGCGAGACGGCGGAGATTAGGGAGAGAGAAGCGGAGAAGAAGAGAGAAGAAGAGAGTGAAGAAGAATATCTGTGGAGTAAAAGATATGTGGAGAAGAAGATTGATGGAGAAGAAGATCTGAAGATCTGTGGAGAAGAATCTCAAGAAGATCTGAAGTCGGCCATCAGAGATATTCTTCTTCACTGATGGAAAAAAATTAGATATTCTTCTTCATTAGGGAGAGAGAAGCGGAGAAGATCTGATTGATGGAAAAAAATCAGATTTCTTTTCTTTAGTGTGTTTATTGATCGGTTATCGGGTTTTTATTTCGGTTATCGGGTTTAAACCGAACCGACCCGAACCCGAATTCCAATTTTTCTCTGAACGGATCGGTTATTAAGGCTTAACCGAACCCGATTCGGGTCGGGTTGTTCGGGTCGGAACCGGGTACGGGTAACGGTTTCGGTTTTAATTCCCGGGCCTAGTCTCGTCAACGTATAATTCACCTGAGACTTCCTTATCTCAATCAGGGAACTAAATCACTAGGTTCTCGGAGAATCTCTAGTTCTGTTGAAACTTGAAACAACCAGTCCTCTTTTTTTTTTTTTAATATTTATCAATGCGGAAATTTTCAAAAGAAATAAATAAATAAATAACCAATTCAGTTCAACAAATGAATTCAATAAGTTAATAATGAGACTAGCAACCTAAACACCAGGTTTGCAAAACAAATAACTTAAACAACAATCCATCCTAACATCCTCATCCTCTCCCGGCCTCATTCCGCGGTTGGACATTCCTGTTACCTGCATCACATTGGAATAGAGATGCGTAAGTATTATCATAAATACTTAGTGAGTGGATCATCCTGCCTACAGGCCATGTACGTCCAACACCAGACAATACAACAACAAATAACAACAATAAACAAGACAGCAATGATCAAACCCAACAAACACGCACGAAAGCAACAGTCCCCACCGGTGTCGATCGATGCCCTGCTCGATGTCGACCGACACCACAAAGGGTGTCGAACGACACCCTGCAACACGGTGTCGATCGATACCACAATGGTGTCGATCGACACCCTCCCGACGAAACAACACCAAAGGCAACGAAACAATGCGATAAACACAGAAACTCGTGGGATTCAACCCCCACATCGATCAAACAACACAATATCTCAATAACAGCTCAAGAACAACTCGAAAAACACAATAAGTCTTCTCAATCATGAAAACTCTGGTGATAAACGGATCTACAGTCCCACACTCACCTTGAAAAGGGTTGAAAGAGGGAAAGGAAGATGAACAAGGAAGAATAGCCACAGATCTGCTCCAGAAACTCCCAAAAACCACCAAAATCGCCTCTGCCTCTTCTCTGAACTTGTTCTCTCGAAAAACGTGAAAAGTGATGCGGCTACAGTGATTTTCTGAAGAAAATGGGGCTTCCTTGCCCTTAACCGTCCAAACCGCAATCACTCAAATCGAACCGATCGATTTCACAGAAACCGGTGTCGATCGACACCCTTCCTTGGTGTCGGTCGACACCATTCGACCNGATACCATTTCTAAAACAACTTTCTCGTTCACGGATGTTACAAAACTCGTGATAGTATGAAGATTGAGATGCCGGTTTTCGATGGTCGTTTGCCATATGATTGGATCTCTCAAGCTGAAAGATTTTTTAGATTGGGACAATATGATACTGATGATAAGAAGTGATGTAGCGGAAGCTACGATAAATACAGCTCAACCAATGATTCAAGAGAATCGATCAGGACCTGCCAGCTCAACCAAGGGATTTGATAATCCTCGCTTGGGACCTGCTTCTTGAACTCGTTGAGATCTCTACAGATCTACCGAAAACAAGAGATAGAGAATTTTTTCTCCCAAAAGCCTAAGCTCTTTATTAATAAATCAACAACTTCATACAATAAGAGATCTAAGTGGCTTATTTATAATAAATCTTAAAACTTAGAAAACCCTAAAATAATAATAGAAAATAATAAAATAGATTATAAATAATAAAAATATTTCTAAATATCTATCGGCATCACTCTCTCCGGGTTGGAGAAGATTCGCCCTCGAATCTTAACCGTGATTTTCGTTTCGAAAATGTTGCCTTCTTTTTTCTCTTCCACTGATAATATCCTTTAAATAAAAGAATATTTGTTTGTTCCACCTCAATGATTTTGGTAGTCCAATAGTGAACGACATGGCCCAATTGACTGAGTTGGACTTTGTTTCTGCTATACTCCACGTCATCTTTAAAATTTGAAACCCTTATGCCTCTTTTCTGATCAACGCCCCCATCTCTCCACGCAGCTTTTCTTCTTTTGATTTTTTTGAAGAAGTCGTAGCTTTCTTCTGAAACATGTTGAACCAAAGCTATAATAAGACTCACGTTCTTCTTCGCTTGAGCACCACATAACTGCTCAAATAACACTTCATCTTTTTCTGTATGAATAAATCTTTCATCATCATAAATATCAAAAATTGGATCTCCAATAATTTCTCTGAAATTTACTGAGAGATCTTCACATGGACCAAACGGATAACTTTCGAACACCATGATATAGAAAACAGGATCAAACCTTGATTGAAAAATCAAAGTGCTGTCTATGATACCAACTGATGTAGCGGAAGCTACGATAAATACAGCTCAACCAATGATTCAAGAGAATCGATCAGGACCTGCCAGCTCAACCAAGGGATTTGATAATCCTCGCTTGGGACCTGCTTCTTGAACTCGTTGAGATCTCTCCAGATCTACCGAAAACAAGAGATAGAGAACACTTTCTCCCAAAAGCCTAAGCTCTTTATTAATAAATCAACAACTTCATACAATAAGAGGCCTAAGTGGCTTATTTATAATAAATCTTAAAACTTAGAAATCCTAAAATAATAATAGAAAATAATAAAATAGATTATAAATAATGGAAATATTTCTAAATATCTATCTGCATCAAGAAGTTAGACATTGTTTAATTGAGTTTAGTTGGTGATGGTCTCACTTGGTACAAGAAGGAATTGGCCACGAGTTACTTCACGAATTGGACATAATTTAAAGAAAGGTTCCTTGCTCGGTTTGCGCCAGTCAAGAGTCAATCTATAGCAGAAGATATTCTGAAGAAGCAACCAATTTCTGCGAGTGCTCATGAGACAAAATTGATGCAAGAGGTGGAATCAATAACTGTGGAAGAACCTCATGAGAAATCTAGTGATTCTATTTCAGCTAGATGCAAGACATGGCGGATTTACAGTTTGAGGAACTTCATCCGAACTTTTCTTCATCAGAATTGAATGTGAAGGGAGAGAAAGTGGCGCAAGCTGAGTACATGATGGAGGGGAATCTGTTTTTTCCATAAATGTTTGATGATTCACAAGTTTGCAAGTAGCATCGAGACAATCTTGGATCCAAGAGATGATTTACCAATTCCAGTGGAGGATTTTAACAAGATGTGTGAGCTGGAATTTTATTTGGTTTGTCGTGTGCTCACTACTGGCTCTGTGAATGTTTGGTTGAATGTTTGGACTTCCACAATAACGTCTGCATATTCTACTTGGAAACAGAGCAAAGTTCCCAAATCGTGGTGGTTTAAGTACAAACAACTTGGAAATGAGCACAAACTAGTTGTCATGGAATATTGTGTTGATAATGTTCCAGAATAGTGTGATGAAGCATTATCATTGCCGCTTGAGGACAAGTTGGGTCTTCTAAAGGGGGATACTGATAGGGCCTTGAGAGCTTATACAAGGAGGAAGAAGAAGGAGAATGCATAGAAAGGAGTCTTTAACACCGACATTGTCGAGAAGAAAAGTGGAAGAAGAAGAATTGGAAAACTTCCTTTAACCTCTTGAAGAAAAGGAAAGCTCTCTCTTATCGCTTTACTATAAATATATTGCTATTGTCTTTCTAATTTTTATGCTGAATATTCTAGCCGTCGGCTTTGACGTTATGAGTCTTGCCTAGGACGCTATGAGTATATTGTTGGGATCGAGATCTTGAGTGTTTTCTATCTATATATCTTTGTAATCGCTATCTATTATTAATAAAGAGAAGAACTAGGGTTTGGGTTCTTATCACTGTCCTTCCCCGTTCTACCTCCTTGAGTTCGAATATCATGGTCAGGACCCCTATTGGTTTCATCTGCCAATCACCACCACCATCGGTGTGTCGATGCTCCTGTTCAGTTTGGTTCTGCCAAGCACCATCGGAGTAAACATAGGTGTGCTAGTCCCGTATCATCCCTCCAATCTTTGCCAGTGTTTTGTTACCGGTTTTGAATGGCGCTCTTGAGAGGAGAGCCCTTTTGTTCCTTTGATTCCCTCAATATACTGAGGTCGTAGTGAACTGTTGATCCAACCAGTAGGTTCTCTTGTGTGTTTTTCTTTGAGAGGATAGTAGATGATTCTTTAATCGCAGTTTTATTGGATTTGATCTTCTCCTCGATCTGATCGAACCTCTTTTCTTTTCTAGCTTATCCATGAAGTGAGGGAGTTGCACGCTAATGTTTGTCATCAGATCGTTGGGCTCTGATACCAAATTGATATGAGCCAAATCTTTTGACTTTGACCTTAACGTGAGAAAGAGAGATATTTAGTTAAGGTTCCTCTTAACCCTAAACTCTCTTGAGAGGTTAAGGTTAATTCTTAAAAGTTGATTTTTTAATTCTTAAAAGTTGATTTTTATTGATTATAAGAGGTTCTTATATAGATCTCGTACAAACCACTTAACATAATTAAAGTGAAAACTAGCAAAACAATTGTAAAAAAGACATCCATTAAAAAACCCAAAACCATTAATCGTATCTAAGCAAGGAAGTAAGTTAATCAAGAAAGCAAGGAAACAAGGAATCATAAAACTGATAAAAAATAATTGAACAAGAAAAACCAGAAGCAAGTAAGTAAGCTTATTAAGTTAAGAAAGCAAGCAAGCAAGCAAGTAAAAGCCCAAAGCAAGGAATGAAGAAACAAGGTAAGGAAGCAAGCAAGAAATGAATGAAAGCCGAAAGTGAGAAAGCAAGTAAGAAAACAAAGAATCAGACAAGGAATTCAAAGAAGCAGAGAAGTGAGTAAGTAAACAACGAATCAAAGAAACAGAGAAGTAAGTAAACAATCAAAGAGGCAAAGAAGTAAGCAAGCAAAAAACGATTCAAAGAAGCAGATGTGTGAATGGATACATGTATTTAGGTACATGTATTTAGGTACGTGTATGCATTCTTTAAGTGATTGCGAACAACCAACAGAGACCTCTCTGGTTTCTGAGTTTCTAAGATGCGCCACATTATACTCTATGGAATTTGCTTGCTGCAGAAGAAAAGTGACACAACATCAAACCCCAAGAGAAAAATCAAAAGACCTAAGAGAGCATACTTGGATCAACCTAAGACGATGCAAAAGAAGATAGAGAGTCATCGTCGACTGCTTCTTTCCCATCTTTGAGAAGAGAAAACACAAATATATATGTAGACAGATTAAACTAAGTTTCCAAAACCCTAATTAGCACATAGGGAAGAGATAAATAATTACCGATTGTCGAAAAAACAAATGATTGGAGCGGTAACATTTTATGAAGGATCAAGGACCTCTGTTGGTTCCACTTCATCCAATTCTCTTAGTATATCTCTTTACTTGTTGTAGGAAGTATCTCTCTGTAAGGGAAACACTAAAGAAGATGAATACAAAAATAAAATAAAAAGTAGTTGAAAAATATTTTCCGATACATTCAAATACTAAAGCATTATACTCTTTGTTTCCATCTATAGCGTAATCTATGTGTTTTTGTGGTGTTGTTACGTACCTATGTAGAATTTTTTGGTCTCTAGGTTCACAATGGGCTCATGAAATCTGCTACTGCATCAAAATCATTTAACATATATAAGAACGAAGGGATACATGGAGTTAACAGATGAGCCACATATGGATACAATATAATTTCATCTTCACCTTACTGATTGATGATGATATATAAGAAGCCAAGTCCCCTGAAATGGCGTTTAACTAATATACTAGTTTCAACAAATCCACATACAATAGAGAACACAAATAAATAAATAAAACTAAATTATACTAGAGAATATTGATTACTCACCTGTGACCAGATAATAATCCCCTTGTCTTCTTGAAGTCTCCTCCTTTCATCACCTAAAACCAATATTTGCAACAGAACAAGGAACATATTTGATAAAGATAAAAGTTGTTACTAAGAAATCAGAATGAAAACCTTGAGGCGTTATCCCTTCCCTTCAAGCTACTAAAAGCTGTATTAATCCCCACGTTGCAGGTAACCAAGTAACCAGCATAAATGTATTATTCACAAATTTTTAAAAGGTTCTGTATTTTGAAATCAAAGCACAAGATTAAAAACTTACGTTGGAATGGTATCTTTGAATGCAAGCAAGTGGTCACCCGACTCACCACATAGTAGATGGTTTGTTCAGTTTTGGTTATTACGACAGTCACACAGAATGATCTGGAATTGGACTTAAGCAAAAGAACAAAAGCTGTAAAACAACGGCATTCTGATTCCCATGAAAGATTGCGAGGTTTATTTCTGTATCTTACCTATGTTGCGTTTAATTTTAGGAATCTTTTGTTTTTCTCACTCTCTCTGCATGCAAGAATTGTCCTTGTAAGCTGAGGACTCTGAGAACTGCTGGGAGCTTTCATGGTGAAACCTAGCAACCATTTGAAATTACAAACAAAATAATTATTTCAAAATTGAAACGCGGAAGGTATCCCTGGCAGAACATAAACAGTTGGCTCCAGAAACGTAAAGACTTACCTCTGATATGCAGATGCATCAGCGAGCTTCTAGTTTGATGCTCTTATGCACATCATCTTCACTGTATGACTAGATGTTAAAGAACACAGCGGTCAAACTTCTTAATTTTAATTGTTCTACCAATTAGCTGTACATCACAACCAAATTCAAGTAAAAAGATTGTATAAACATGCCAATGCACACATAATTAGAATCAACGATTGACACGTAATCCAACTTACGCTTTCAAACAAAGCTTGAAAGTTGTGACTTTCTCTATAAAGTATCCACCCAGAAAATGAGAGCAGTTTCATTGTTCACCTTTACTTTTGTCAGTTTAAATAGCGCAGTATACTTCACAGGCTGCAAAGAGAAATGATGGATCAAGAAGCTAACTGTTGAACTCAAGTAATTGAAGATAAAAAATAGTTTAGCTCATCAACGGTTAAATATACCAAAAATCAAGTAATTAGGTACCTTGCGGACCAACTCTTGTAATATGTGAATATGGACACGGAGAGTCTTGAAATAAATATATCAAAACCATGGTCACACTACAGAAAAAGGACATGATACAAGAAACGAAAATATTTGTTCAGGAACCTTTTTATTCAAGAAGACATGCAACTTTATTGCTAAAAGAAAAAAAAAAAACTAATTACCTCGGCCTCAGTTTCATCATAGAGGATTCTCTACCTCAGAACAACCAGAGCTTGTTGAGCAGAACACTATCAAGAAGGCCCCTGATTTATGGGTTTCAAGAATGTAGTCTATCAAAATATAGCTATTAGCAAGAACAAGTGAAAACAAAAGAGCAAAAAATGGTTATAGACGTTTCAATTGCCACTTACCTGAAGTTTGTAAAAAGCTGAGTTTGTGAAAGAAAGTCTCATTCAGTCATTAACAAGAATCTCAGAATCCCCCTGGCCTCCTCAGATTTCAACCAGAGACAACCTCATATATCAAAAAATGCAAGCAATGAACCTGGAACAGCAAAACATCAAGAAGTTTAAGCACTCATGAAATAGAATACGTTTGAGTACACTATGACTGTGTTGTAGCAACCCTGAGCTGCATAACCTTTCATGGATGCAGGCTGGTGCAAATTCTGCAGAGAATAGGTTGAGGCTTTCAGTTATAAAGGTTTAAAACTTCTCTGTCGACCTTAAACACACTCATTCAATCAGAACTATATTCATAAAAATATCATACCGTGAGTTTGAAGGATAGTTTATTCCTTGACGCATGCCAATTGTTAGCCTTAGAATATGAGGATACAAGTTACAACTCCACTGTCAGAATCTGTCAGAAACAGACCTAAGAAGTAAGAGCCATCGTGCCATGACACACTAGCATAGATAATAATACCCATCAAAAGCTAAACCTTGGATCCTGAAAATCAGCAGCAAGAGCACTGTTTCCATACATATTACTCGAGGTGTTGAGTGAGCTCTGAATTGATGGTTTAACACGAGCTGATGCTAGCAGAGAGCGTCTTCACATTGCCAGCTTAGTTTCCCTTTGTCAAGTTTAGTATCGATTGGCTTGCCTATATATGATTCGAAACAAGTTAAGACAATTATACCTTACCTGATTTAGTATAGTATAACTAATAACATCAAATCAAAATGGTGAATGTAGTTAGTTGAAATCAAATTATATCCCTGAAGGGGTCATGGTTCAGAAGCTGGTTGCAAGTAGACAACAAGGTCTCAAACCCTGAACAATTAAAACCAACAAACAAAATATTTAGAGGATCACTTTTTGTAGCTAACTCACGGTATACATAAAAACCCCCTAGAGTACTTAGCTTTTGAGAAAGGAAAGTAAAAAGAGAAGAATGGTCACAAAACTTGATCTTGATAGACGCTCAAAAGAGTCTCCTTTGTACTGTTTTACAAAGTACCTAGAACTAGAACTACCTAAAGCAAAAGTACATACTGTAATGGAAGGTAAAGTGAGACAGTTAGTGAGAAAATAAGCAAAGCATGTTAAGGATGGAAAGTAAAGAAGTTAAAGGAAGAAAGACAGAATGTAAGCAAGGCAGTAAGTTAATCAAGAAAGCAAGGAAACAAGATACTGATGAAACCAATTGAACAAGAAAAACCAGAAGCAAGTAAGTAAGCTTATTAAGTTAAGAAAGGAAGCAAGCAAGTAAAAGCCCAAAGCAAGGAATGAAGAAACAAGGTAAGGAAGCAAGCAAGAAATGAATAAAAGCCGAAAGTGAGAAAGCTAGTAAGTAAGCTTCTTAAGTTAAGGAAGTAAACAAGCACACAAGCAAGTATAAAAACCGAAGCAAGGAATGAAGAAAGAAGTTAAGGAAGCAAGCAAGAAATGAATAAAAGCCGAAAGTTAAGAAAACAAAGAATCAGACAAGGAAGTCAAAGAAGCAGAGAAGTGAGTAATTAAACAACGAATCAAAGAAACAGAGAAATGAGTAACTAAACAATCAAAGAAGCAGAGAAGTAAGTAAGTAAACAATGAATCAAAGAAACAGAGAAGTAAGTAAGTACACAATCAATGACGCAGAGAAGTAAGCAAGCAAACAACGATTCAAAGAAACAGAGAAGTAAGTAAGTAAACAATGATTCAAAGAAACAGATAAGTAAGTAAGTAAGTACACAATCAAAGATGCAGAGAAGTAAGCAAGCAAACAACGATTCAAAGAAACAGAGAAGTAAGTAAGTAAACAACGAATCAAAGAAACAGAGAAATGAGTAACTAAACAATCAAAGACACAGAGAATTAAGTAAGTAAACAATGAATCAAAGAAACAGAGAAGTAAGCAAGTACACAATCAAAGAGGCAGAGAAGTAAGAAAGTAAGCAACGAATCAAAGAAACTGCGAAGTAACTATGGAAACAAGAAATCAAAGAAACAGAGAAGTAAGTAGTAAGTAAACAATGAAAGTGTACAGGTATGCATATTTGCATAAGCAATAGATGTGTGAATGGATGCATGCATTCTTTAAGTGATTGAGAACAACCAACACAGAATTCTCTGGTTTCTGAGTTTCTAAGATGCGCCACACTATAGGCTATGGAATTCGCTTGCTGCAGAAGAAAAGTGACACAGAGCAAAATCAAAAGACCTAAGAGAGCATACTTGGATCACACAAAAGCGATGCAAAAGAAGATAGAGAGTCGCCGCCGACTGCTTCCTTCCCATCTTTGAGACGAGAAAGCACTAATATATGTTGACAAATCAAACTAAATTTCCCAAACCCTAATCCGCACAAAAGAGAAGAGATAATTACCGAGTCTCCAACAAAACAAATGATCGGAGCGGTAACATTTGATAATCAGAAAGGATATTAAAAAAAATTGATCGGAGCGCCTCCCTGAGCCGGCGTATCTCTTCTTTATCGGATCGATTGTCTAACGATCTGACGAACGCCTCGGTCAATTTTGGTTTCTTCGCTTACGCCGGGTCGTCTGATCAGAGGATTATGTGAGGAGAACAACAACGATCGACTTCCCGATGAGGAAGACGAACAGAGAATTTATGATAACGCCGGCGGAGGAGAAACTCTCCGGATATTTGGACGGCTAAAGGAAGGCGAGACGAAGTGCATTAGAGCATAACGACGAAAAATCCTCCACCCCACGAAAAAAAAAAGGCCGATTCTCCGGAAACGATTCTATCGTCGCCGCACGGCCTTGGGTTTCTCTGCTCTTTTTTGTTTCTTAAACAATAGGTTTATCTGCTTTTTACGGTATTGAAATCGAATAGAGAGAGAGAGAGAGAGAGAGAGAGCCAAATATCTGAAAATTTTAAAATTCAAATTCATTTGCACACGCATCAGAAAGAAAACGTTACTTTTTTTTTTTTTTTTGGCTCAAAAATGAAAACGTTACTTTGCTCCCAAAAAAAAAACCGTCACCAAAAAGTTAATCCCGGATTTAAAAATTTTATTTTAATAAATAAAGGGCTAAATTACAGTATTGGTCGGTGTATAAACACGTCATATAACATAAAAATCGTAGTCTTTTTTCTAACATCAAAAATCATATAGTCTTTCAATTTTAAATGAGTCACACAACCAAAAAAAAAAAAAAAAAAGAGGAGATAATTATATATATAAATATTTTTTTATCTTCCAATGAGAGAGAAGATCTGATCTTTTTTTTTTTTTTCAAACATTGTATAGCTTAACGACCTGATCAATGTTGGCACGACAAACAGGACACCCCAATTTCCTGTTTTTGATCTCTTTCAAGCAAGAAACGCACCCAGCAACACGTCACACACTGTTTCAGATGATGTATCCACACCGATCTCACACTCTCCATATACTCCACCATTTTCTTCATTCTCACAATTTCCAGAAGGATAGGGAATGTATAGAATCAAAGAAGACACAGATAATCAATAATGTTTCTGTATATTTCCAAGAAGATGTTACAGACGTATATATGCAGAGAAAGTATCTACAAACATAAATACAGAGGATACGAAGCAGATATTAAGGCTATATGATTGATAAGAGTCCCTAAACATATGGGATACTCATTAATAATATACGATATCCCAATACCCTCCCTCAAACTGGAGCATGGAGATTGAGGATGCCCAGTTTGTCACGAAAATCTTCAAACGCTTGACGACCAAGCGGTTTAGTGAATATGTCAGCCAACTGAGATGCGCTATCAACGTGAATGGGCAAAAGATTACCTGACTTGATCTCATCACAAATGAAATGACAGTCGTTTTCGATGTGCTTAGTTCGCTCGTGGAAGACCGGATTGGTGGCAATGTAGATAGCAGACTTGCTATCACAAAATATGTGCATCGGTTGAGAATGTTGAACACCCAATGAACCAAGAAGACGCTTCATCCAAAGGAGCTCTTTCGTAAGAAAAGACATTGCACGGTATTCAGCTTCAGCAGAGGATAAACTCACAGTTTCTTGCTTGCGGGTCTTCCATGAGATAGGAGAAACACCAAGTTGGACAATATAACCAGTTACCGATCTTCTAGTTATTGGACAGCTTGCCCAATCTGAGTCACACCATCCCGATATCTGAAAATCATTGTTGGCCTTTAACAAAATTCCCTGACCTGAGCTTCCTTTCAGATAGTGTACAACACGTAAGGCAGCTTCCCAATGGTCTTCTCGTGGTTTCTGCATAAATTGTGACAAAGTGTGTACACAGTACGCAAGATCAGGACGTGTTACTGCTAGGTAGATCATTCTACCAATCAGTCTACGGTACTTTTCCGGATTTGGCAGCAAAGGCGAAGCAGAAAGAGCTAGTTTGTGATTCTGTTCAAGAGGAAATGCGGCTGGCTTTGCACCCAAAAGCCCGGTTTCTAAGATAATCTCCAAAGCGTACTTCCTTTGACTCAGATAAAAACCCTTTGAACTCCTAGAAACTGCAATGCCCAAGAAATATTTCAAAGCACCAAGATCTTTCATCTTAAAGCATGTAGACAAGTAGTTTTTAAAAATTTCCATTGCCTCAATCGAATTTGAAGAGATGATCATATCGTCAACGTATATGAGAACATTGATTTGAACCGCACCTTTGTCAAATGTGAACAATGAGTAGTCAGAGAGTGACTGAATGAACCCATACTCGCGTAAAGCTGTTGTCAATTTTTCGAACCAGCACCGGGGTGCTTGTTTCAAACCATACAAGGATTTCTTCAGCTTGCAGACTTTCTTCTCATCCTGCGAATAAAAACCAGGTGGTGGCTTCATATAAACCTCTTCATCAAGATCTCCATGTAAAAAAGCATTATGGACATCCATTTGATGAACCGGCCAATCATTTCCTGCAGCCACTTGTAAGAATAAACGAACCGTCTCCATTTTTGCTACAGGTGCAAACGTATCTCCATAATCAACACCTTCAATTTGTTTGTTGCCAAGAGCTACTAGACGAGCTTTGTAGCGTTCAAGAGTACCGTCAGCTTTGTGTTTGATCTTGTATACCCATTTCGACCCAATCGTATGTTTTCCTGGTGGCAGATCGACAAGTGTCCAGGTTTCATTGTCTTCGAGTGCCTTAATTTCGTCGCCCATTGCATCTCGCCAAACTCGTTGCTGAACAGCTTGTTTGAATGTTCGGGGTTCATCAACAGAGGAAATCACCGCCATATATGCTCGATGCGTGGCACTAAACCGATCACAGTTGACATAATTGGCAATCGGATACAAGGATTTTGCAGGCTTGGTTCCCAGAAGCCTACTTTGTACTGTATTAACAACAAAGTTTTTAAGAGTTACCGGTGGTTGCCTTTTTCGATGGCCTCTTCCAAATTGAGGTTCTGGTGGAGGAGATGCAGAAGATTCAGGTGTCGATTCAGGTGTCGCTGCCGCTGGAGAGGATGACGACGGTGGAATTTCAGTAATGGAGTTTAGAATCGAGGCAGAAGAATTTTCGGAAGAACCAACGTTTGACGAGGAAGACGTCAAATTAGGAATTGGGTTTGAGGCTGATGAGGGTTCTATTGGGCCTGTTTCTTCTATTGGGCCTGTTTCTTCGATTGGGTCAATGTTTAAAGTTTCTAGTGGGGAGATTGGAGCACGATCATTGTCAGCAATTATTGGGCCTGCAGAAATTGGAGCCCAAAGCGGAACAGAGTAATCGTCTTCAACGTTGTCGACAGACGCGATCGAGGCAAAAGGAAACTCTCCTTCACTGAAAACCACATCGCGAGAAATCAAAAACTCCTTCTTCTCAAGATCATACAAACGCCAAGCCTTTTTTCCATAAGGATATCCTATAAACACACACTTTCTGCTCCGAGACGCAAATTTGTCTCCTTTGTGATTTTGATTATGCGCATAACAAAGGCTTCCAAAAACTTTGAGATGGGCATAATCTGGTGCTTTCCGATGAAGCTTCTCATATGGAGTTAAACCATTCAGTGTGAGATTAGGTGTTCGATTAATTAAATAACCAGCCGTCAATATGCATTCGCCCCAAAACTCCAAAGGCAAACCCGCTGAAATCGCAGTGCTCGAGCTACATTCAATATATGACGGTGCTTGCGTTCAACTCTTCCATTCTGCTGAGGCGTTCCCACACACGACGTCTCATGAGCTATTCCTTGGCTTAAAAAATAGCTAGTCAAACTTGTGAACTCGGTTCCGTTATCGCTTCTCACACACTTGACTTGTGCTTGAAATTGACGGTCTGCCATTGCTATGAAATTTTTCAGATGTGTGGCTGTTTCTGTTTTGTTGTTGAGTAGATATAGCCACACACTCCGTGAAAAATCATCCACTATGGTTAAGAAATAGCGAGCTCCAGAAGTTGATGGTGTGCGATAGGGACCCCAAAGATCACAATGAACTAACTCAAAACAGATGTAGTTTTATTACTGCTAGACGGAAATGAAGCTCTCGTCTGCTTTGCTCGTAGACATACATCACACGATTTATTTGAAAAATCAGAAACAGCAGAAACAGGAACATGAGGAAGGGAACCAACGACCCTAGGAGAAGGATGACCCATCCGTTTGTGCCATAGTTCGTATGACTTCTCATCCGTAACTGTAACAGATGCTGCCACCTCTACTCTGCAAAATCGAAAGGTTCCAAATTCTCTTTTAGCCGCTCCAATCATCATCCTCGAACCTCGGTCCTGGACAACAAGGAATTGATCAGCAAGTTGCACAACACAACAATTCTCATCCATCAACTGTGTGACTGATATTAAATCTGACTGAAACTCCTCAACATAAAAGACCGATCTCAAAATCAGATTCTTTCCCAACACTACTGTTCCTTCTTTATCAGAAACTCGTTGTCGACCATCCGCTAATACAGTCAATACCGGTTCCATCATCCTCACATCCGTAAGAATGTCATATTTTCCAGTCAAATGGTGAGAGGCACCAGTATCCATTATCCAAGAAGGGTTAGAGACATTACCCGACAATTTTTCGTTGCTAGGACTAGCTCCACCGTTCAGGAGATTGACCAAAGCACGCCATTGATTTTCATTCAAACCATTAACACCATCGCGATCCTTATCGGTGATGACATAGTTGGCTCGTTCCTGATTGGGCATGTTAGGAACATGAACTGTATTTGCATAGCTCATGTTTCTCCCACGCCCACTTGATGCAGCCTGAAATTGTCCGCCACGACCCTTTGGTTGCATTGTTCGGTTCTTTGATCGTTCACCCCACCACTCCGGGTATCCAATAACTGCAAAACAGTTTTCAGAGAGATGTCTTGATCGATGACAATGTTTACAGACAGCTGCAGCATCATCAGCTCGAACAGAGCTCACTCGTGGTCTGTTGTGAGCTGCGTAGGCAGTCACTTCAGAGTTTTCTTCACTCCTTTTCACGTTGTTTTTCAAGTCTTCCTCTTGTCTGACAACATTGTAAACTTCTTCCAGTGATTGGATAGGAACACGGGACACCAAGGTAGATCTCACGATCCTGAAGTTATCATCAAGACCACACAAGAAATCATGAACCTTTTCCTCTTCACGATCTTGTTCCTGAAGTGTGCCCAAATCGCATTCGCACTTCCCGCATTTGCACACACGAACAGGTCTGTAACTCGCCATACTATCCCAAATACGGTTAAGCTTCCCATAGTAGGCTTCAATTGCAAGGCCTCGTTGCTTACAACAAGCCAATTCTGCCTTGATTTGTTGTATACGTGGTCCGTTGGTGACCGAAAAACGTTTCTTCAAATGATCCCACAAGTCTTTCGCTACATCTTTGTGGGAGATGTTAGAACGAAGGCTTGAGTCAATCGTCATTTTGATCCACGAAACAAGCAAAGCTTGAATCGTCCACCAGTCTTCCAAATCTGGAGATCCCGCATCGGGTCGAGGGATCGAGCCATCGAGGAAGCCAAATTTCTTCCTAGAACTGAGCGCTGTCTTCATTCCACACGCCCATTCATCATAATTTGCTCCTTTCAATAAAGGATGCGAAATAACCGCACCAGGGTTATCCGCAGCCGTCAGATCGTACGGAGAGATTGTACGACGCACTTCCACGGTGGTTGCTGGGTTCGTCGCAGCTACCGTCGGGTTCACTCCTGTCTCAGACATGATGAGAAATGCTCAAGAAGAAAAGAAAATAGGAGAAAAATGAATCAGATTTCAGTATTTGTCAATCTCTGATACCATATAGAATCAAAGAAGACACAGATAATCAATAGTGTTTCTGTATATTTCCAAGAAGATGTTACAGACGTATATATGCAGAGAAGGTATCTACAAACATAAATACAGAGGATACGAAGCAGATATTAAGGCTATATGATTGATAAGAGTCCCTAAACATATGGGATACTCATTAATAATATACGATATCCAATAGAATGGAACCATCATCCGGAGGAGCCGACGGCGTAAGCTCAACGGAAATTGTGTTTTCATTGGTTGTTGTTTGAGATGTTTGCTGAAACCTGGGAGGATTCATTGGCTGTACAAATTTCAAATTAAGTATCAAAAGTTTAAATGAGTCTAAAACCAAAAAAAAAAAAAAAAAATGTTTAAATGAGTCAGAGAGACACAAAATATCAAATATCGTTTAACTCCAAAGTTGTATCTTATGGCAATATATACCTGTGGAAATCCTTTACATGCCTCACAAAACCAATTCAGCTGTTGCATGTCGCCTTTGGTCGCAGCTGCTAGCTTAAGACGTATTTCTGGGAAAAAAATAATTGAGATTTATAACAATTTAAAAATGCAAGAGCATATAACATAGAAGCATCATCAATTTCTACTTATATACAGTCCTGGACTATGAATGAGAATAGCTTTCATACATGCACATTAAATTCTTCTTGTAACAATGTTTCATGGATAGTGTACACTTACGCCTATTTACTCGAGCCCAGCGCCTAACATATGCTCTTCTTCTTCTCGCCCTTCTGCGCATTGGACCTATCCAAGTATCCATGCATGATAATAAAGTAACAATCAACAAGGAAGAGATTCCATCAACCTAGAAAAAATGTCAAAGAAATTTACTTCTGGAGTTATCGACAATCAACACTGAAGCATCAGACTCATCTGATTTCGGTTCCTCCAAGTTGGCTTTCCACAAAGGCATCACCGTTCTTGGTTGTGCATCCTAATCGTATATATATCATAACATTTTCAAAAGTATAGAAAGAAATCTCAAAACTAAAAACTAATCTTAGTTTCATAAGATAAATGGTTAATTTTTAAGTACCTCAAGACTAGCATACACAACCAACTCCAACCTGAAAGGCTTTGAAGGGTTTCGTGAACCAGTTGGTACTACAACTACCCATCTGCAAACACACACCCACACACACACACACACAAGTCGTAACGCAGATTCATATTCATGTGCAACAAGAAGAAAATATAAGAAAGAACAACATAACAGAGAAATGGTAAGAATTATGTTGATACTCACACTCTTCTTGAAAGAAGCTGAGGAGCAACCAATTCAAGAAAGCTAGGTCCATAAAATTCACGCATCCAACCAGAGAACAAGCAGATGTGATTCTACATAATCAAAACATTTTAAAAGCTATAGCTCCATGACATATTCATGTATTACATATTCGCCAATCTGAGAAAGAAAAAAACTATAAAATTAGTGCTACAAACATACCTCGATTGCGCGTACAACATTGCGGTAACCTTTAGCTCTAGCAACATCAAGAGGTGTCTCAAAGTCATCATTCAAAACCAGTGGATTTGCTGCAAGAACAGAGAAAAAAAAAAAACACGTACGCGCGGCAGTATATATATATTACTTCAAACTAAAATTTCAGTCATCAAATTGGCAAGAAAGAGATCAAAAACTTACCTCCATGAGACAGAAGTAACTTAACCGTCTTCTCGAGACCTCTGTTTGCAGCATGGTGCATAGGAGTCCCAACATTGCTACCTGTGATACCATACAAAACAAAATGTACACTTTTACTATTCTCACATTCTGTTTTTGTAGTCTCTCTGTTTCAGCTCAAAAATATGGTTTTTATGCGAGGACAGACAACAAATTTTATTTTTGAGATTAAAGCAGAAACAATCCATAACAAGAAAGAGAAGAATGTGCAAGAAAATTCTTGATTACAATAATACCAGAACGATAAGCATTGACATTGGAACCCAACTTAACCAGAGTTTCTGCTACATCATATAGCTTAGATTTTGTACAAGCTAAGATTAATGGCGTTCTTCCTTTTTTATTCACCCACTACATACATACAAAAACACAGTGCCAAATTCAGAAGAAAAAACAAAAAATGAAGATTTAAAAAGTAAAAAGTATCCTTAATATGAGAAGATGGAGCAGAAAGAAGAAAAACCTCGAGTCCTGCACCTTTATGGCGAAGGGATTTGATACCTTCCACATCGCTCTGGCTCACTTTTTGAAACAACAGCTCTTCCTTAGACTGTTGTTGTCCCATCTTGCACAAGAAGGAAAGATAAAAAATGAATAAATGAGCAGAAATGGAAGATCAAATATAAATATATTTATAGAGGATGGAAAGTTCTTATTTTTTAGTGTGGACGCATCGATAAAAGACATTGCAAAATGAAAAAAGGAAACGATTCTGAAAGCACCAGGGACTTTCTTCACTGACACTACGAAATATTTTTCCCTCTGGATTTTCTTGTCTTGCCATGGATGTATGACAAGTGTCCGAGTCTCCGAGAAAGTAAGGAGTTTGACATCTCAAACTCAAATAACTCGGAGATGAAATGTTCAAAGGAGAGACCAAAAGACTTGTAGTTGAGATATACACTCACTCTTAAGTCTTAAGACAGACGTTGGATTAAAAAGAATCATCTAGACCGTTAGGTTATGTTTTTGTTCTTTCTCATTTTCCCAATAAAATTCAGCTGAAGTCATAATCTAGAACAAATCAGCTGAATTTTGAAACAAATCAGCATTTTTGCATTTAAACGTGTTCTCGATTAATAAAAACAAATCAGCATCTTTCTCATTTTATCATTAATCGAGAACACGTCTAAATGCAAAAATGCTGATTTGTTTCAAATATGACATGGAATGATGATGTCAAATGTGAGTATGTGACCCAAAGAGATTATATCGAAGAGATAATTTTATATTAAAAAAAAGAGAGAGATATCGAAACGATGAATGACTACCGTTAAAAACACCTATGATGGAGTATATATTATTGCCAAGGCCGAACTTTTGGGTCCAATTTAAAACCTGAAATTGGATTTTTTAAGCTAAAAAAAAAACAAATTATAGGTCCTCTTTTTTTTAGAGAAAAAAATTGTAACCCCAATTCACAAGTATTCGAGACAGGAAGTAGGAACACACAAAGCCAAGAGAGTTCCATTCACACAAGACTTTGAATTTGACAGCTCAATCTAGCTAATTGTTTCAGTCCGTTACGTCCACAGATCCAAGTGTCTTCTCCTACCTCTGGCTTTGTAAACGCTTTATTATTGAGCTATTAAAATTAAAAGTGAAACTAAAAGTATAGTTATACACGTAATTTGAATTTTCCTCGGTGTATTTTTTCTACCTATTTTCTTTGTAAATTTGTGTATTTTTTTCTGGGTACTTTCTTTGATTTTTCTTTTTCCAAGGGACCAAGAGTCCTCTCTTCTTTGTGTACGAAGAAGACTTGTATGATCTTGGTTTCCGTATAATATAAAATGCTGACTAGGTTCATATTTAACTCATCCACGTGGTCCTACATTTATGTATGGATCGATTGTTCTATATAAGACTCCGATACTTATGGAGAGAAAATCACACACATAAAACACCTGTGAATCTGTGATATGCTTACAGAGATTGTAGTCATCTTACAAAGACATCATGAAAACAGTTCGTTTAGGCTATAGAGTTCTTATATCTTTATAAGTTGAATCCAAAAAAATGTTAAAATCAAATAAATAAGATAGGTATACAACATTCTTAGTTCTTTCCAGCCACAGAGGAGATATGATCCCTCTGTCTTTTTTTTTTTTCAAACATGGTATAGCTTAATGACCTGATCAATGTTGGCACGACAAACGGGACATCCCAATTTCTTGTTCTTGATCTCTTTCAAGCAAGAAACGCATCCAGCGACATGTCCACACGGTACACACACTGCTTCAGATGATGCATCCACACAAATCACACACTCTCCATATCCTCCACTATCTTCTTGACTCTCACATTTTCCAGAAGGATAGTGAATGGAACCGTCATGTAATGACGGCTTAAGCTCATTGGAAATGATGTTTTCATTGGTTGTTGTTTGAGATATTTGCAGAAACATTGGAGGATTCAGTGGCTGTATAAAGAATCAATTTTTTTTTATCAAAAGTCTAAAAGAGTCAAAGAGACACAAATAGCAAATATCTTCCAAAGTTGTATCTTATGGCAATATATCGTTTAACTCCGAAGTTGTATCTTATGGCAATATATACCTGTGGAAATCCTTTACATGCCTCACAAAACCAATTCAGCTGTTGCATGTCGCCTTTGGTCGCAGCTGCTAGCTTAAGACGTATTTCTGAAGAAAAATATTGAGATTAAAACCCTTAAAACAACAAGAACTTTTTTTTTTAACTCACTGAATATATACTCTCAAAATGCAAGAGCATATAACACATAAACATCAATCAAAATCAGTACAGCTTTTATGCCTTCTTCTAGTAACAATATTTCATGGTTACTTAATCTTTCTAAAACACGAATTGAAAGTACAAGACTATGTTTACTTACGCCAATCTACTCGAGCCCAACGCCTTGCGTGAGAAACAACATATGCTCTTCTTCTTCTCGCCCTTCTGCGCACTGGACCTATCCATGATAATAAAGTTTCAATCAACAAAGAAGAAAATTATTCCATCAACATGGAAACAATGTCAAAGAAATTTACTTCTGGAGTTATCTACAATCAACACTGAAGCATCAGACTGATCTGATTTCGGTTCCTCCAAGTTGGCTTTCCACAAAGGCATCACCGTTCTTGGTTGTGCATCCTAATCATATATATAGAGAGAAATTACAAAACTTGAATCAAATCTCAGTTCTCATAAAGAGAAATGATGAACTTCAAGTACCTCAAGACTAGCATACACAACCAACTCCAACTTGAAAGGCTTTGCAGGATTTCGTGAACCAGTTGGTACGATAACTACCCATCTGCAAACACACACAAAAGATAAGAAAGAACAAAACAAAGAAATGGTGAAAGTTAAGTGGATACTCACACTCTTCTTGAAAGAAGCTGAGGAGCAACCACTTCAAGAAAGCTAGGTCCATAAAATTCACGCATCCAACCAGAGAACAAGCAGACGTGACTCTACATAATCAAACATTTTGAAAGTTATTTATAGCTCCATGATCTTTCATATATTTTTACTTCAATTGCAGAAAATATGAAATAAGTATTACAAGCAAACCTCGATTGCGCGTACAACATTGCTGTAACCTTTAGCTCTAGCAACATCAAGAGGTGTCTGGAAATCATCATTCAAAATCAATGGATTTGCTGCAAGAAAGAAAACAACATTCAAAACCAATGGACATGCCAATATAAATGAAACACCATATAAATAGATTACTTCAAATTAAAATTAAAAAATTGGTAAGAAAGACATCAAAAGCGTACCACCGTGAGACAGAAGTAACTTAACCGTCTTCTCGAGACCTCTGTTTGCAGCATGGTGCAGAGGAGTCCCAGCATTGCGACCTGTGATACCAAACAAAAACAAAATGTAAACATTCACTATATTCTCTCATTCAGTTTTTCTTAGTTTCTCTGTTTCAGCTCAAAAATATGGTTTTGATGAGAGCAAAAGACAATAAATTTCATTTTTGGATTGAAGCAGAAAAACTCCAAATCAAGAAAGAGGAGAATTGAAAAGAAGATTGTTGATAATAATAGATATACCAGAACGATAAGCATTGACATTGGAACCCAACTCAACCAGAGTTACTGCTACATCATATAGCTTGGATTGCGTACAAGCTAAGATTAATGGTGTTCTTCCTTCTTTATCCACACACTACATACAGAAACACAGTGACAAACTCAGAAAAACGAGAAATCTTACAAAGCCTGAAAAAAAGATGGAGGAGAAAGAAGATCTAAAAACCTCGAGTCCTGCACCTTCGCGGCGAAGGGATTTGATACCTTCGACGTTACTATGACTCACTTGTTGAAACAGCAGCTCTTCCTGCGATTGTTGTTGCCCCATTTTCTCAAGAATCAGGAAGAAATCAGAATGTATAAACTCAGAAAAAATGGAAATCAAATCTAAAATATATAGAAAATGAAAAAGGGAAACGATTACGAAAACACCCCGAGGACTTTTCTTCAATAAGGTGCTGGAATAAACCCCAAAGAGTTTTCTTTCATACGACAGATTGTTTTGTTCCTTATGATTTTTATTTTCTTAGCAAAGAAATGTCCGAGAAAATAAGGAGTTGACTTGACTCAGAGGACAAAATAACGACAAAACTGCGTGACTCCAAACTCAAACAACTCGGAGAAGAAATGGTCAAAGACTAGCGAAACCAAAAGACTTTTTTCTAGTTCACTTGTACATATATTTACTAATTCTTAAGAAAGACGTTGGATTAAAAAGGAGTAATCTAAACCGTTAGATTAAGTTATTTTTTTTCTCCCTGTATTATTTATTGTGAATGTTAAAAAGTTAAAACCCTAATTTCTTTTTTCAGTACTGTGGTCGCTTTCTTCCTTGGGAGAGAAACAATGATGTTTACCGATCTCCCACGGCATTTGGCATGGGAAATACTTTCTAGGGTTCCGGCCACAACTCTAATCCAATTCCGATCTATACTTGCAGACGATGGTACGCTTTATTCAAAAATCCGAGATTCATCAAGAAGAATTTGGGTAAAGCAGAAAGGCAGGTGATCTTAAAGACATCTTCTGGAGTTTTTTCAGTTAACATCAATCTCCATGGAATAAACAACAGCTTTGATCCAACAGTCTAAACGATTCAGAACAGGTCTTGATATCTTCTATCTTTCAGTGTGACGGTTTATCCTTGTGCAAGACCAAAGACAATAGACTCGTGGTTTGGAACCCTTGTACTGGTCAAACCAGGCGGATCCGACCCAGTAATCGTGACAGAGGATACTATGAGTATTTTCTAGGATAAGAAAACAACAACAACAACTCTTGCCATAGCTACAAAATCTTGAGGTCTTGTGGTTATAGAACTGAGTTTGAAATCTATGACTTTAATTCTGAATCACGGAACGTTCTTGTTTACGCCGCCGCTTGTTTCTCGTTTCCAAGAAGCTCTGGCGTATCTTTGCTCGGTATGAAAAGAAACCCACTCGTGAATTCTTACTCAGGTTTGATTTTAAAAGAGAGAGATTTGAACGTCTTTCTCTTCCGTCTCAGTGTAAAAAAGATCGATTTGGGTGACCGATTCTAAGATCGACGAGGCCGGATATACTAATGTCCACTATGTCCAATATTTCTTAGTATTAGTTTTCAGTGAAATTTGGACAGATGATATGCTTTTCGTGTAGAGTTTCTTGGTGGACGAGGAGAATAAAAAAGTCTTGTGTTGTGGTAAAGACCAAGCAAGCAAACGCAGGGCAATGACCATATTTAACATTGTTGGAGGAGACCAGATAATACATGCATGTAAACAATTTCATGGAGAGATTGCACAAGTACCATATGATTATTGTCTATCTCTCGCCAGTTATGTTCCAATTTTGGTTCAAATTCAGCAATTGGAGGCAAATGAAAAAGGTGACTAGCCCATTTAATTAACCTAGTTTCTTTGAAGAGACTAGTCAAATTATTAATTGTAGTTGTTTCTGTTTGATTTATATGCAATTTAAGTGCCCTTTTACTTTTGAAATCAGATTTTGGTGATCTTATTCAAATACATTTGTTTATGACTTTCCCCGTTTGTTACCTAAGATCATTTGAAAAAAAAAAAAAACTTGTTTGGATCAAAAGCCTTGATACTCTAAACTTTTGAATCTAAAATGCAAAGCCAAAAAAAAAAAAAAAATTCTGTGTATCTATTTTGGATGACATTCCAATTAATGATGCCTTGTTCTCCAATCTACTCTGCCAATTACTATTATTATACACGTGAGTACTAGCTTTCAAGAACTTCTTTTGAATCCTCCTCTTGATCAGAGTTTGGCAGTGTAGGAGGAGCTGGTGGTTGAGGTGGAGTTGGTGTAGGAACTGAATCAGAAACTCTTGGACTTGATGATGAAACATGATGACTATACTTCTTAAGCAACCTATCTTTTTTGCTATTCCACCATTCTTCTGCTTGGTGCTCATCAAATCTCCGTTTACTGCAAAGAACTCTGAATGATTTACAATATATATATATATAGAGAGAAGAGAGAAAAGTTTTATCATGCTGACATACCTGAATCTAACTCTTCTAAATATCTTTCCGCCGTTTTTGTGCAATACATAAGTAACATAAACCCCAGGCTCAAATTGTTCGATAAGCTCCTTGCCTCCTGATTTAGATGGTGATGATGATGAAGATTCTGTTGGTAGCCTTGAATTCGACGGGTGAGAAGATGTTTCTGCTATGTTTGAAGGTTCTTGATGAGACATCATTGTACCTCCATTAGATGATGATGGTTGTTCCTCTATGTTTTGTTCTTGTTTGTTTGCAGAAAGGGTTGTTGTGTCTTGTTGACTCATTCCCGAAGTTGTAGGTAAATATGTTTCAGATGCTTCGCTCGCATTTAGATATGCTTCGGCTTGAGAATTCATTGATTCAAAAGCTTCACATCCAGATACTTCAGGGGGTAGTTTTTCTTTTAACTGTCTCAACTGAGAAACAGAGGAATGATTAATATAACAATGACTCATTATGTAAATACTATTACTTTAGAATTTTCCTAATCTTTTGAGCATTTTCATGATCCATAATAAGTAGCTTACATGTTCAGCGACAGATTTCATGACCTCTGTTGCAGCTTTATGCTTTGAAGAATGCTTCACAGCTAATTCTGAAGCTTCTCTTGCTGTCTTCTTTAATCTTTGAATCTCTGTACCTTGATGATCACATTTCTTTTTCAGATTTCTAACCTGAAAGTGGACAAGATTTTTGTTAGTGTGTTTAAATTCATCTTAATATTTAATGAAAACTGGAAAATTAAGATGATATACAAACCTGGCTCTGAAGTTTTGTCATTTCTTGGTTTATAACACCGTTTGTCTTCTTCAGACTATCAACGACAGTCCTAGAAAATCCAGATCTTCGTGGTGGGCTCTGTCTTGATCTTGATGTTCTTGTAGAGGAAGGGGGTTTAAATGCATTCTGAATTGCGCTAAGCGAGCTCGGGAATGCGACATCTTTAAGCTGTTGGAGAGCTGGAACTTGTGAGGCTCGGATAATAGAAGATTCAGATCTTGATGACCTAACTTCAAAGTACTTAACTGGTTCAGTTTTTGGAGACAATAAAATCCTTGAAGACCTTGTATCTCTGTCTGCTCTTACCGCGCCATCTAGTGACCGTGTAGGAGTTGTGGAATTTCTATTAGCAACGCCAGAGTTATAAACATAATCTCCACCAGCTTTAAGTTTCGTGTAACAAGCATCACACACACGATGTGGCTTCCCTGGAGTTGGAGCTAATGCTGCTTTCAAAGCTTTCTTGGAACTACAAGCATGGCAGTGCACTAAACCGCAGTTATAACAATTATGTCTCTTTCTTGTAAAACCAAATGCTTGACGACAACCAGAGCAAACTGATTGATCTGCTCCTGAGACCCATTTATGGATGCATATACTTGACGTAAAGTTAGAGCCACATGATATGCTCTTCACATGCCTCTCTTTGAGAGCTTCAACTAATGTTGGCGATTTTCGATCTTCGGTATCACCATGTCCTAGTCTTCCATTAGAGCCTTTTCCCCAAGTGAATACTTCACTTCTTGATGTCAATACAGCAACATGATGATCCCCACAAGCGATTTCTTCAACGAACTCACCAACCAATCGATCTTGAACCAAACAAGGAAATTTACCATCAGAATTCGAGCTACCGAGCTGGCCATGTGAAGTCCCTCCCATAGTGAAAACATGTCCTGAGGTGGTGAGTGCAACTGTCATTGTATGACCACAACCTATTTGGTGGAAGTTGTAGTCTATTAGTGAAGATACACACGTGGGATGCAAGTAAGTCTCTTTGTTTCCATGCCCTAACCTGTTTTTATCACCATCACCCCAAGTAAACAACTTTCTTGATGACGTACTCGTACCGGTCTGATTCATGACTTCAACTATAGCCACGGTATGCCACACGCCGCAAGCTACTTTCATGGTTTTAAGACCACTCAACATTTTCACTTCTTTAGGATACGAAACACTCTCTCTATCTCCATGTCCAAGAACACCAAACGCTCCATCACCAAAAGTGAATAACTTCCCATTAGCAGTCGCAAGCGCGGAATGCCACGTGCCACACGCCACAGACAATACCTGAAGCCCTTCAACAGGACCAGAGACTCTTTTTGGTATCCAATGACTAAGATCACTACCATGTCCCAATAGTCCAACGTTGTGGATTCCATCTCCCCAAGTAAACAAATCTCCAGATGTAGAAACAGCACAAGTATGATACTCTCCACAAGCAATAAAATCTATATTCGTCAAAGCAAGAAATTCAACAAGTTTCGGACGACTAACATCTACTTGGATACCATGTCCGAGCCTTCCTCCAGCTTCTTCTCCCCATGTAAACACTTCACCTTGTCTTGTCACAAGAGCAATGTGCCTTACGCCGCAAGAAATCTGATGAACATCAAGAACAACGTTTGATTCCAAGGGTCTTGGAATCAACACATCTGTTCTAACGGTTTTCGAGTTTACGGTTCCATCGTGTGATATCCCGTCGCTCCAAACTTCTCCCCAGACATAAACATCGCCTAAGGATTCTATGTCATCAGGACCAGACCCTCCACTTGAACAACTTGGTGTGCTTGAGACACTTATCCGGAAACCATCAGTACTTGGTCTTAGCATGTTACCACGTTCTGAAACCACATCTGACTTTCTTGGAGAATTATTATGGGGACCTATTCCTAAATCAATGGATGTTCTTCCTCTTCGAATATTGTTTGGTAAAAAATCTATTGATGCGGTAGAAGGACGGCCAGTGGAGAAACACTCACTGTCATGTATCTGAAAATGAGTTACAAACACGTATTAGAGATATATAGAATCGAAATTATAGAAACACAAACTCACATACACACACACGCACACAGACCTCAGGGATCTCACTTCTTGCGTGCTTATTACGGTTTCTTGTAATTAAAGACTTAAGTCCTGTAAACCAAACCTCTGTCTCAGCTTTGTCCTTGCAAATCTGTGGAGTGTTAACATGAAGTTGTGATGATAAGTTTGTAAGAGTATAAAATCAAAGAAATTTAATGTAATAGTATTTTTTACTAACCAGATCAAGAGATCTATCTCCGTTGTGATATATAAGAGAAAATGACAGGTAATCTTTTTCCGGACGTAAATATCTTCGAAACACAGCCTATGTATAAATAATAAACAAACAAAACTTGTGAGTTCTAGGTAAGTAAAAAAAAAAAAAGTTTATTTTGAATGATAGAATCAAGTCATCAATATTTAGCTAAATCTTGTTAAGACTCACAGTTCTTTGTCCAGGGAGAATTCGTGAAACTGTAGATAACTTCAAACGTTTTTCTTCTCCGTGTGAGAGCCAAACCAATGTTGTTTCATCCTATCATCACCAAAATAATATTGAGCATACATAGCATATCTCTTGATGAGTGTATAAGAATGTGTTATTGTGCGTGGATACATAATACACTTATATACATACCGGCGAAAGCCTGAATGAGCGAAATTTAGGCCTCCCTTTCCTGCTATACTTCAGTAATTGACAACCTTTTTTCAAAGCAATGAGTGCCTACAAGCAAAGTAATGGTACATAATTAGGAAAACAAAAAACAAAAAAATTTATGGTAACATGAAGCTTCGGTGTATACTAATAGTTTAATTTCTTTTTATTTCTTTCTTGCAATAGAAATCTGAAATCCCTCTTGATTAATACCTGTTCTACTACATAGAAGATCAACAAAATCATTTCAAAAGGAGATTTTGAAAAATAAGAAAAAATAAACATAAAAGAATTAAAAGATGGAGATAACAAACTTGGTCGACGTCCCGATCGTGATTGACATAGCTAGAAGGATCTGCCATTCCATCTGAGAAAAGCCGAAAAGAAGGATAAACTCAAGAAGCATCAGCTGATCTGTCTTCATAGATGCATCCGTCTTCAATTCTTTCTCCTACTTGATCCGTTACTCTGCTCATTCAATTCTTATTTTTTTGGAACTTAAACAAGTAATAATAAAAATAAAGATAAAAAAAAAAATATCTCATTCTGTAATCGATTAGAAAGAAAGGTTAGTTTGAATGTCAATAATGATCCTAGAAATTAGGAGTAGTTTTTAGTTTAAAGAAAAAAAGAGAGAGAGAGAGAGAGGACAGTTTCTAAAGGAAGATCGACATTTTAGGAGTGTTTGAAGCTCCCATGCAAATAACCTCAGACTTTAGCGCACTTATTATTCTCCTTCCACATTTTACTCTCAGTTGATTCCCTTTATTCCCTTTTTTAATTAGTATTTTGTAAACTACATTTCAGTATGTAGTATTTCACCCTCAAACTAATGGTCATATGTGTTACTTTTTTTTTACCATCGGAAACCAGGTGAAAATTCTTGATATGGACAGAGTAATGGTATAACACATCTTTTTACAGTTCAAAGATGTTTCTATGGTAGAGAATCCACCCCACTACTAAGCTTACTGTTAAAACCTTTAAGGAAGATACAAAAGATCGGTTTGTTTTGTGTTTTTCTGAAACTAAGTATAAACACAAACACACAAAATTAAAACTTAAACCTTAAACAACAAACTAGACGAATTTAAAGTGCGTAAAAGCGAACTAACAATTGATTAAGCAGTAAGGACAGTACTTAATCATTTGAGATGTAGGGGCCGGGCATAATTAACACAAAATCTCTGGTCGCTAACTTGAGAGCTGAGACTAATCATTTAAAGGTCTCAAAGACAATGATGGTTATACTTTTCAAAATATGATTAATTTAAAATACACCTAGAGAATTTTTCTACTGGAAACTATATGGATTTGTGTCTCCGTAAGACACTAAGACAGAATTAAGCAGATGATGTCAAATACATGTCTTTTAAAAAGTTGGTTGGTAAGAATGAAGAATATGGTTAATTATAAAAGAATTGGAATGCGCAGATAATTGTATGATTGATTGATTGGTTGGTTGGTTAAATAATAATTATGAGCTCAACAGTCCCAATCCAATAATTTCATTTAGTAGTCTTTATCCAATAAAATTATGGGCCTTCCCTTGGTCGGATCTCACATGGTCGTAGCTTCGTGGAGCATAAACTAAAGTTTTTCCATGTTTCTTTACAGAACTTCAAAACAACTCAGATTAGTTAAAAAGAAAAACAACTAAGATTCATTACATCTTTAAAAGCACTGTCATAACTTAAAATTCTTATTTCTCGCCGACTAATATGGAAAACTCTTAACTTTATTACTTTTCATATATTCTTCAAGCCATTTTCACTTTTTCAGATATAAATTCATTTTCAGAATATACATATTTATGAAAATGTTAAGACCCTGAAGATGTGCAAATATGCCCTATTTTCGCCAGATTCTGTGTTTTTTGCCATCCGGAAGTAAGCTAAGAGAAGCCACTTTTTGTTCCCTACTTTTTATTCAAAAGCAATGGCGTTTGAGTAATTTAATAATGAATGGCTCGTACCAAAATATAAACCATTTCTTGACAATAATACACATTTGGACCCAACACATTGCCAAAAAAAAAAAATAGCAAAGTCTCTGAATGGTTTCGATGCGGCAAAAGAAGAAGCAAAATCCAGCGAAGCGAGCATGGAAAAGCTTCACAAACATGGTGAAATCAAAATTCAGAGACTTAGAGATCGGTGCATCGGTCAGAGAATCAACGGCTCGTGTTCTCCGATTCCTCTCTCGCCGCCTCATCGTTCCTTTCAGAACAAGGTACCTCGAGAACACTAGCTATACGGACAAATACTACAGCCGCAATCAAACTTCTCGGCGGCTTCTTAGCTTCTTCTCTCGACCTCTCACAAAACCAAAGCGTCGTAGCAATGGATACGATGATGATAGTTACTCTCATATGTATCAATACCATAGCCAATCACGTAGCGAGGGGACGAGTGAGAGTAAAGAGAAAGTTGTGGGGCGAAAAGAGGAGAAAGAAGAAGAAGAAGAAGAAGTGATGCCGGAGATTGCTGATTCGATGGAAGATGCTTGGAGGAGAGTGGTGGCTGCTTCGCCGCATTTGAGGGTTAACGAGAGAGCCGATGAGTTTATCTACAAGTTTAGAGAAAGTATGAAGATGGAGAAAGAGAGGTCGTTTCTTGAGTTTCAAGAAAGGTTAAAACGAAGTGCTTGATATTTGATCAAATCCATGTGTTTATTCCAATGTTCTTCTCTTTGAGTCTCTTACTGATTGAATTTTCTGAGGAACTTTTGTTTTTCTCATTCTTTCTTCTTTGTTAAAACTTTGGTTTTTTTTCAAAAGTGTTACAAAAACATTTGGCTTTTTTTTTTTTTTCTGATGTTGATGTGAATACATATGGCTCACCACTCTAAAAGCTGTATGCATGGGATAAAACTCTTTCTTGATTAATGTTAATGTATAAACATTCTTCTTCTTCTTCTTCAATACAAAAGTTTATATTTTCTAGTCCAACTTTATGTAATTTTTGGCAAACCATTCTTATCTTCCAATACATTTAGCTCAGCACTTGTACGCATGGGAAAAAACTATAAACATTCTTCTTCTATGTATTCACTTTACAAAAGTTCATATTTTATTAATCAAACTCATTCTCTTTTTTTTTTTTTTTTTTTTTTTAAAAAANCAAAGAACCAGAAAAACAAATAAAGAGAAAGCACAACTAAGTTGGACCCAGAAGAGCAAATCTATACTATTAAAACTGAAGCACAAATAATGAATCATGATGGCATGCCAACCAATTCCAACTCTCACATTTCTAAACCTGCTTTCTCTCATCCAGCAATGAATTTTTTAAAAAAAAAGGGGACTATAGACTCTCAAGACCATATAGTTTCTCTAGAAAAACTCATACTAATTGATGATCTATAGCTGCAACAGTAGTTCCTAGATTTACTTATGGTTCTGTTCTGGGAAACAAAAGAAAAAAAAAATTACAAAGTGTTTCTTACTGTTTCAGGCAACAAATAGAAGAAAATGCTCTTAGATGAGTGAACCGGGGGCATACATATTCATATCCGGATCATCTTCATCGTCATAATCTGGTTCTGTAGATGGTCTGCTTCTCTTAACCTCTCTAACAATCGCTTGTCCTCTCCCTTTCTTCGGCTTTCCCCTGTGATTTGCATCAGAATAGTCAAACCAAAATCATGTATCAGAGACAGAAAGGCTTATTTGGAAACTAACTGTGCCGTGGACAATCCACCCTTGGATCTGCCTGGTCCCAATTCAGCTCGTCCATCTACAATATCCAGAGATTAAAGTGTCTAAGAAACTGATTCATGATTAAGAAAGTGAATTTCAGCGTTGTTGTAGTTGCAGGGTTTTACCTTCTCTTCCAACACCAAGTTCTTCAGCCTGAATACATACATACCAGGGAAGATCAACATACAAGTCTAAAAATACGGAGTTAACTGTAAGGTAAGCATTCACTTGCTAACAAACACCTTTTCTCACTAATTAAGGTAAAACAATTTTGACTAAAGAAGGCAGAGTCATAAAAAGAGCAAAAGAAAGTTCCAAGACAAGACACATAGTCATTTCACAGAACATGGGCTCTTTCACATGACAGTTTGTTCAGCTTTAACGCTTTCTCTGAATCTACTAGAGATGTTAGCCCTGTGATAACTGACCACGTGACCATATCTTACGAAAATGTATGTATCCTCCTCAAGCCAAACTCTAAATACATATAAAGTGAAATCACTGATTCTTCTGGCAGTGATTCTACTACCAACCAACACAAGAAAACAAAGAAAACGTCTTTAAGGTGATAAAGATTGTATAAGAACATACAGCCGGTGATGTGACTGAGGACAGTGAGAAGACTCTGTCTTCAGGCTGAAACTTCCTTGACCTCTTAGCACTGCAAAATTGGTTTCGTATCAAACTCAATCAATCATTTAAAAAACACCATCTTTAAAGCAAAATCAATCAGTTGCAATACACAGTGATACAGAAGAGCTATCGACTCCACCACACTGAGAAGAGATGTGTCTACTGATGATACATTTATCATTTAGAAACGATAATTAGCAAGTGTTTGAAGATGCAAAATCGAATCTTTTTATGTTCAATCATTTCTACAAAACAAGAGAGAAGAAGAGAATGAGAGACCTAGCAGAGCTCTTCGAGGAAGAGAGAAAACCTTCAAACCCTTTCAAAGCGTTTCCTATATGGCTCGATTCTTGAAGATAGCTTGTCTCCAATTCGTAAACCTATGAGACAAAACAACACTAATTTTTCAAAAATTCTCTATGAAATCGAACAAATTGAAGTTGGAATTTCACATTCGCTTCGAATACCAAATTAAACCAACACTAGGCTAGACCATTTGCCCTAACCTGTTTCTCGATGCTACGCAACTCTTGTCGGAGCTTCTCTCGCTTGTTCAATATAGAAGTGAGCATCGCACCAGGATCCCCCGAACCCTTTTGCCCTAAAGACATTTCTGGGGAAATTTTCTCCAAATCGCCCAAGCTTTTGCCCTAAATTCGACGAAGGAGATGATTGTGTGGAATGAAAATTGGGGGTTTTTCAACGGTTAACCTCGGGTTCGTGGGGAAATTAAAATTCAATCTCACGACTGGATCGCCGGAAAAAATCACAAAAAAAAAAAAAACGGAAGAATATTTTTTTTTTCAAAGAATGAAATTTTTAGGGTTTTGTGCAAAAAAACCCGCGAACTAATTTTTTTTTGCAAATTAAACCCTCAATTATATTACATGCAAGTCAATCCCCTGAACTCCAAAGTCACCCGCTATATAGCCCCTGGCTATATTTGTCACAAAATTTAAAATATTTTATGCAAAAAAACCCGTAAAATATTTTTTTTGCAAATTTAACCCTCAACTTAAAAAACTTACAAATCAAACATACAAATAATAAAATATCATTTTTGTAATTTTTACTCGTTGCATAAAATATTCTGTAATTTTTTTTGCCATTTAAAATATTTTAACTATAATTATTAAAAATAATTTAAACAAAAAAAATCATCAATCTCACTTATTTATTGGCCTCTACCATTAAAAGTCTTTTTCTCGATTAATTTTATCATGAGTAAGTTGATTTTCTTCTTGATCTCATTAAGTTGTTTTGTTTGTTGATATTTATGTTTATATTTTGGTGTATGTACAAAAGAATTAGTGTGATTTTGAAATTAATTTAGAGGGGTTTATTGGTTCATGTATTTTGATGAATTTACAAATTATAGCTAAAATCCCCTTTTATTAGATTAATGAATTTAAAATCTTTGTTAAATTCCCCCTATTTATTCAATGATTTCTAAATACTATAAGAATTTTCATTATTAATTTTCATAAAAAAATTCATTATTAATTTCATAAGAAGGCATTATAATGGGTAAAAATTCTCATTATATTGACCCATTATAAGACATTATTCCAAAATTCTCATTGTCTTGAGCTGTATGTGTTTTAAAAATTTAAGAGCTTCTATTTGTATAACTATTTGTGAAACAACCAACACTTTTTTTTTTAAAAAATAACTACACAATTCTAACAGAAGTCTTAAACCAATTAAATAAATAATCAAATCAACAATATTCAGCGGAAGCAAATAACCCAATAAATAAATCTATCAACTTAAACAATTCGATAAAATAATAAAATCCTATCATCCACTCCTCCGAGCTCGATTCTGCGAATACATTTTCCCTTTACCTGCATCAAATGGTTATAAGAGATGCGTGAATATTATCATAAATACTCAGTGAGACGATCATCCTGTTTACAGGTCATTTACGCAATTTATAGACCAATTTAAATAGTTCCACAGTTATTAAATAAAACTCCACATTAATATACCTCGTTAATAATTTCCATAATTATTAAAATACTTCCTCATACTCAATAAATAATTTCATAAAACTC
>OVBJ01000344.1:0-23193 GCA_900406535.1 Noccaea bulbosa
GACAATCATTTAATATGATTATTAATGAATTTTTGAATTCAAATAATATTCTCAAAAAACGAATTATTATAATTTTTCAGAGACATTTATAATAAGGATAATTATGGAATTATTGAAAAAACAAAATAGTAGACAAGTTATTTAGGTAATATAATTTTTCATTGGTTATCCTAGCTTTAGAGGTTAATCTTTCAGGTTATCTTAGGTAATTTTCTCTATTATATATATCCTAAACATAAAACATCATTTATTTTAAAAAAACTGATCAATTATTGCTTGGAAAGGCACAAAAATTAAACTGCGTTAATGGGAGGGTCTACGTCTTCAATCATTGACCCCCACAAAAAGCATTGGTCGTGAACACGACTAATACTGATTACTAACCAAAGCTAATTTGCGAACCATATGTGGAAGAGTTACAATATCACGATAAACGATTCGATTTCAGTTGCTATGGATATATCGACACACTCAATTAAGTTTGATTTTAATACTTTACATTTCATTTTTCTAAATATATTAGATCATCTACTCAAGAATGAAAACTTTCCCAACAGTTCACTGTACAATAATAGGAAGCACACTAATGTTTTAATATTACCCTGCCATTATACGGAACGTGTGATCTATCTATTTGAATTGACCCGACCGTTAGTAGGCAAATTAACAAAGAAATGATCCAAAAACAATGAGTTTATTGTAATGCAACTATGCAAGGTTCAGAATATTAGTAATAAAAAATAGTAAACAAACATATATTATATATACATCGACTTAATTTCATATTGTTATTGATGAAGGCCTACCATATATTCCATTTATAATGGATAATTCATAATTCATGCAACGAGTTTTCTACGTCATGGTGTTTGGTCTACCACTTGCACGTCACAACGTTTTATTGTTTTTCTGTGTACATGTATCAACTCTTCATCCAGGTTTTAAACCATACGTTGTCAACAACTATGTATACAAATATACAGTCATACTATTAATAAAAGCATTCGTTGGTGAACAATAACGTTCTGCGTGGTTTCTTTCCAATCGGATTTTAGTGAGGTATTCATGCGTTAAATAAATGTATATGAAGCCAAACCATGGTTACTTAACATACTTTTTATAATCGAAGAAAAGTTATAAACTTTACCAAGTTGAGAAAATTAAAACCACAACAGTTTCATTAAATGAATAAATCCCCAACTTTGCATTAATCGAGTCATTGTAGACCCGACGTTAATCAAAAATAACTCGATTAATGCAAAATTGATCTCCAAATCGACAGAAAGTACATCCAAGATTCAAATTGGTTTTGGTAGTCCTAAAGTCCTTCCGTCCGTTGTATAAAATGAAAGGATATTTATAAAAGTGTCCTGACCTAAATTTTTATTTGTATAATTGCTTAAGACATTCTCAAATAAGGTGAGCAAATAATTTTTATTTTTTTTCCTAAATTAAAAGAGGCTTTTAGAGAATAATGAGTAACATTTTACAAAAATGTAATTAAAAAAAATATTCATAGAAATGCTTACAAGGTTTTATATAGTTTTATTTCAAAAGATAATAAAAAAAAATTCTACAATTCATTTCAGCAGAACAATATCGTAATTTTTGTTTTGTTTCTTTTTTTGGTTCCAAGGGATTTATATAAAATTGGATAGTTAAGTTCTTTCTTCCCAAACATATACTGATCCTTTTTCTGTCTCTTTAGTTTGACCTCTTTTTATGTTATCTGAGAAGATATACTTGTTTTGATGAAATAAAAAGAGCAGACGAAAAGGGCACAGTGACGCCCATATATCCTGGTCGGGGGACTTGACGATGAAACCTCTGTTTTTTAACACAGAGACTAAATTTATGAAATTTTCTTATCAGGAAACATTGTTCATCAGAAAGATTCATGACACAAGTAAAAGCAAAAAAACAGGAAAATAAGTTGAAAGAGATAGGTGGAAAGACAACTTTCTGTAATAACAAATTACTTCTGAGAATGTGGAACCCACAAGCCATACCTAGTTTCATCTCTCTCTTTCGTTTAGGTCTCTCAATTCTTTATTTAAAAAAAACAAAAACAAAATTTAATTCAAAATTTTCACTTCTCCTAGTAATCTCTGTCTCTTCTCTTCTTCCTTTTCAACAAATATTTTCAATAGAATAGAAGAAAATCTCTGAATCGAACGAGAGAAAGACAGCGAGGGAAAGAGAGACTGTGGTTATATGTGATTTTGTGTTTTTTTTTATTCTTCTTTCTTTTTCGTGATTTGACAGTGCCCATGTTTCTGTTTTTTGGATAAGGACCTCTAAAATCACTTTCTCTAGATATTCGAAAAAAAAAAACTTACTATTATCTTCAAAACTCAAACGGTAAAGCCCTTCTCTCTAATAACGACGATTCCAATTGTTTCCTTCTCCCTCTCCCGCTAATTGATGCAAAAATCCCACACGCTTGATTAGATTTTTCCTCTTCTGGGTATTAGGAGACATTTCTTGTTCTCTTCTGGGTTTTGATCAAAATTCAATTTTACTTAAAAAAAATCTTAACTTTGTCTCCCCTGTTTTTTTTTTTTTTTTTTTAAACTCCCTAGAAAAATAAATTAGAGTCCTTTTCAAAGTCTATCTGTAAATGGCGATGCATTCGACTACTCTATGAAAGCTCTTGTGTTATCGTCTTCTTTATTCTCTCTTTTAAACCTTCTAATCTCTCTCACTTTCAACTCCTTTTCTCATTGATTGATACACCTTCTTGAAAGAATTTTTACTCAACGTCGTTTTAATTGAGCTGGCTTCTTCTTCTTCAGGTGGATTCTCAAGTAAACCATTCCAGTGATTTCTTGCATTCTTCATTTCCAAAATCGGGGAAAAATCCGGTTTTAGGGTTCATCATTCTTCTGAAGTAGCTGGGTTTGTTTAGTCCACTCTGGGAAGATAAAACCATAAAAATATGATCTTTCTGTTGCTGATGGTTTATTCAAGAAGCAGAGCTATGTAAGTTCTCTCTTCTCAGATCTGAATCCTCTCTGTACGAAAATGAAAAAAATAAAAAAAAATCAGAAATTTTTATTTTCATTTTCATTAAAAATGATTATTTTATTTCCCTTTCTGCTTAGATCTGCAACATCCTCAAAATCAATTATTTTCCCATAAAAGAAAAATCATGATTCTTCCTCATTTTGCTTTTTGGGAAGTGGTATTTTTTTTTGCCCTTATGTGTGAAACCATCCTTTAAAACTATTCACACTTATGTCAAGATTTCAAGAAAGCTTTTTGGTATATACTATATACTCTGGAGATTTCATCGCCGTTTTCAATCCCCATTTTCTTACCAAACTCAACTCTGTCCTTTTCCAGGGTTCCTTCGCAAATCTTGCATTTGTTTAGAGCTCACTCTGAAAATCTTGAAAAAATCCAAAAATATAATCTCTCCTATCTTCAAGCTTTGCTTTTATGCTTTAACAGCTCTTTGACTTTTTTTTATTTCTCCCTTTTTTTATCAGATTGGCTTCGATGGACTCATAAGGCTGCATTTATGGGATTTGATAGATTGTCCATAAAAGAAAAACTTTGGTTATGGATTCTCGAGGTGACAGCTCCAGGTTCGGGCAATATCCGACAAAGCCCTCAAGGAACATGTCTTCATCATCCTCTGCTGCTTTCTTCTCAGCTAACCAGTCTCCGTTCTTCTCTCCAAGATCTCCCAAAATCCAGCAAGAACTCTCCGAATCCACTCGCTCTGATGCTCAATGCGACAGCTTCGACCCTCTTAGCTCCAGCTCCGGTTTCCAAGACCCCGAGCTCGGGTTCTCAGCCGCCGCGCAGCCTCAGAGCTTCGAGCCTGACCGAATCGCGTCGAGTAGTGTGATCTCTTGCACGCCTTCAAGGTACGGGAGAGGGCATGATTCTTCTTCGTACACTCAGACGTCTTCCGTCTCTGTTTCTTACAACAGAGTGAGATGTTGCGACGTGTTCTTGGGGTTGCACGGACAGAAGCCTTCCCTGCTTCGGTTCGCGGACTGGCTCAGAGCTGAGCTGGAGTTTCAAGGGATGAGTTGTTTCATGTCGGACAGAGGACGGTGCAGGAGCTCTCGAAAACAGAGGATAGTGGAGAGAGCCATGGACGGGGCTTCGTTCGGGGTGATCATTCTGACGAGGAAGGCTTTCAAGAACCCTTACACGATCGAGGAGCTTCGGTTCTTCGCGGAGAAGAAGAATCTTGTTCCGGTTTTCTTCGATCTTGCTCCGGGGGAGTGTCTCGTGAGAGACATTGTTGAGAAGAGAGGGGATTTGTGGGAGAAGCATGGAGGCGAGCTGTGGGATTTGTATGGAGGGATTGAGAAAGAGTGGAAAGAGGCCGTTCACGGGCTGTCTCGTGTCGATGACTGGAAGCTTGAAGCTCACGAAGGTAACTGGAGAGACTGTGTTTTCAGGGCGGTTTCTCTGCTGGCAATGCGGTTAGGGAGGAGGAGCATCGTCGAGCGGTTGGCCAAGTGGCGGGATAAGGCGGAGAAGGAGGAGTTTCCGTATCCGAGGAACGAGAGTTTCGTCGGGAGGAAGAAGGAGTTGTCTGAGCTCGAGTTTGTTTTGTTCGGAGATGTCGCTGGAGACTCGGAGAGAGATTACTTCGAGCTGAAGGCGAGGCCGAGGAAGAAGAAGAGCGCGGTGACGCTCGGGTGGAGTAAAGGCGGTTCGGCGGAAGAAAGACGGAAGAAAGGGAAGGAGAAAGTTGTGTGGAAGGAGTCTGATAAGGAGATCGAGATGATGCAGAGCACGAGTCAAGTTAAGTTAGGGAGGAACACGAGGAGGAAACGGTCGACGAAGGTTGTTTACGGGAAAGGAGTTGCTTGCGTTTCGGGCGAGTCCGGGATTGGAAAAACGGAGCTGCTTCTCGAGTTTGCTTACAGGCATCACCAGAGGTATAAGATGGTTCTTTGGATAGGGGGGGAGAGCCGTTACATTAGGCAGAACTATCTGAATCTTTATCAGTATCTGGAGGTTGATGTTGGGATAGAGAATTGTTCCGATAAGACGCGGATGAAGAGCTTCGAGGAGCAAGAAGACGCTGCGGTTTCGAGGATCAGGAAGGAGCTGATGAGGAACATGCCGTTCTTGGTTGTGATTGATAACTTGGAGAGCGAGAAAGACTGGTGGGATTCGAAGCTCGTGATGGATCTTCTTCCTCGGTTTGGAGGAGGGAGTCACATTTTGATGTCTACGCGGCTCTCTAGGGTTATGAACATGGAGCCGTTGAGACTCTCGTACCTCTCTGGCGCTGAAGCGATGAGTTTGATGCAGGGGAGTGTGAAAGATTATCCGGTTTCGGAGATGGATGCGTTGAGAGCGGTTGAGGAGAAGCTGGGGAGGTTAACGTTGGGGTTAGCGGTCGTGGGGGCGATTTTGTCAGAGCTTCCGATAAACCCTAGCCGGCTTTTGGATACTATAAACAGAATGCCGTTGAGAGAGACGGTGTGTAGTAGCGGCAGGGACGGGAGTGTGTTGAGAAGAAACGCGTTTCTGTTGCAGCTGTTTGAAGTTTGTTTTTCGATCTTCGATCACGCGGATGGGCCGAGAAGTCTGGCTACGAGGATGGTGGTTGCGAGCGGGTGGTTAGCTCCGGCGCCGGTTCCTGCTTCTTTGTTAGCTTTGGCTGCTTATAGGCTCCCTGAGAGACACAGAGGTCCGAAGCGGTTGTGGAGGAGAGTGAGACGCGCGATAGCGTGCGGTTTCGCGTCTTCGAACTCGAAGCGGTCGGGAGCTGAAGGTGCTTCTATGCTGCTTAGATTCAACATCGCTAGAACAAGCAGTGTGAAGCTAGGGTTTATACAGATCCACGAGGTTGTGAAGCTCTACGCGAGGAATCGAGTGTTGGTGAACGAGAATGCGCCCGCGATGGTTCAAGCGGTGATAAGCCGCGGGTCGACGGTCGAGACCGCGGAGCAGATATGGGCGGTTTGTTTCTTGCTGTTCGGTTTCAGCGACGAAGCTCCGACTATTCACCTGAAAGTAACGGAGCTGTTGACGCTTGTGAAGCAAGTAATCTTGCCTATGGCGATCAGAACTTTCATAACGTTTTCGCGGTGCAGCGCCGCGGTTGAGCTGCTCAGGGTGTGCACGAACGCTCTTGAAGCGGCTGACCAGACGCTGGTGACGCCGGTGGAGAAGTGGCTAGACAAGTCGCTTTGCTGGAGACCTGTTCAGACGAGCGCACAGCTGAACCCTATTCTTTGGGAAGAGCTTGCTCTGGCTCGAGCCACCGTGTTGGAGACTCGAGCTAAGCTCATGTTAAGGGGAGGGCAGTTCGGTTTGGCTGATGATTTGATCAGAAAAGCGATCTTTATAAGGACTTCGATCTCAGGAGAGGATCATCCTGGGACTGTGTCGGCCCGAGAGACGTTGAGCAAGCTAACTAGACTTTTATCCAATGTTCATCAGATTCATAACACTTCACCGTAGTAGAGAAGATGTTTTTTAGGACTTTCTTGTTGTAAAAGTTAAAAAGGTAGTTTCTTGTTTTTTTTTAATCATTATTTTAGCCATAAGAGTTAGATTTATACAGAAGGTTAGTAATAAAAAAACTGTTATGTAAGAAATTTGTCAGAGAATCTTTTTTTTTTGTGTTCACACAGTAAAATCTCTGAATTTTCAGGCTCTTCTCAAACTGTACTTTTAACTTGTTCCCCGAATTAAGTCAGCAAATTTGTATCCAGTTAAATGTCAAACAAATCGTGCATGAATATGATGTCCTAAATTTCTTCTTCTGTGACTTGTATCTAATTGAAATAATAATCAAAAGATTGGTAAAGAAAAAGAAAAAGAAAAAAACCAACCAAAAGGAACTTATGGGTGTAAATTGTTATTAGAACAACAATGTTGAATCATATACCACCACACTATCTCCTAATGCCAGTTTAATAAAGTCTTCTTCTATACCTTTTTTTTTTGTTTTTGGCACTTCTTGTTCCGTCTTCTCTGTTTCTTGTTTTACTTCTTTTCGATTATGATTAAGCGATAACCAATTCCTACGCCAAGAATAAAAGAAACATATTCAACTGTTAAGTGACTCGAGAAATCGAAAATGTATGAGAATAATGTGTTTTTTTTTTTTTTAACTGACACAAACCTTGTCACAAACTGGACAAGCCTCACTTCTTTCCATCCATTCAAGAATGCACGCAAGATGAAAATCATGGCCACATTTTGTGAGCAATTTCGGGTTCTCGATATCATATTCTGCAAACAAACAAAACAAAACAAATGTATAAGAAGAAAATGTTTTTTTTTAAAAGCTATCTTTAGTGTGTAACTTTGAATACCTTCTAAGCAGATTGGACACTCGTCGATGGTATCTCTATCCTTTTTCTTTAGATCAACATCAGTTAGATCATCAGCGGGCCATGTTTTCTTCTCTGGAACACTCTGTGTGATCCCACCGCGAGCTCCTTCGCTCGAATTGCTCTGAGTTGTTGGCAATTTCGACGGAGTTTGAATGTTTCTAGGCGTGAATATTATAGGAACAGGCGGCTGAAGCGGTGCTGCGTATATATTAGAGACCGAGTTTCTGTTTCCTGCTTCAGTGGATACCGCAGAGGAAGGCGGCGCAAGAGATAAAGGAACATGCTCATCTATGGTTCTTGAGCTCTACAGAAAACATTAAAACATAAGACAAGAAAACCAAACAGAGTTTTTTTTTGTGGGAATCGTTGTAGAAGAAGAAGGCTTTACTTCGGGTATACTCGGGAAACAACAGCAGCAGCAAGCCATTTTTTTGGACTGTTAAACCAAAATTTTGACAGCTCGAAGATCAGTGTGTTCAAGCTCTTCAGGCTAACAAAAAAAAAACCCTGAAATTTCCAAACCAAAAATATATGAAAACTCTTTACTGAAATTCTAATGAGAGGGAAAAAATCTAGCTTTTTTTATCATATATAAAAAATCTGAGAAACCACAAAGAACATAGTTTTACACTTGCAAGAAAGAAGATGATATAGCTCAAGAGATTAAAATATACAATTGTGTTACTTCAATACACTCAAACCTATAAATGTGTAGTCAAATTTCATTAACCAAAAAAAAAAAAAAAAAAAAAAAAANTTCGCATGGAAGATCATATGATCCTAAGAACATCATGAGCTCACAAATAAAAAGACAGCTTGATTCAGCAGCACAACAGTATTGAAGCTCCTTAATTAGGTTTACCATAACAGAGATACTATAATTACCAAAATCAAATCCAAACCTAAGAGAAGAAGATCAGAAAAACATAGAGATCAAAAACAGAGACAGTAGAACCCATAAACTAAACCAAGTGGGTTTTGTAATAAAAGAAAGACCCTTTTTCTCAAAACTAGATAATAGAACAAACCAATACAGAAGCGAACAAACAGAGTTCGTGATCCTAGGAAACAAATATGAAGGGACTTTTCACTTTTGTAACGGAGAAGAAGAAGAAGTAGAAAGAAGAAAAAGATGATTAATTACCCAAACACACAGAAAAGGAAGGTTTGATATTTTCCTTGGAAACCCGGACTTTTGTTAGGATTCCTTGGAAGCTCTTGAGGTTTTGTTGTTGAATAAGGATTTCCTGAAAACCAAAAAAAAGAAGCGAGAGAGAAACGGAGAAGTTTGGCTGCGACGAGAGGGGAGACTTTATCATAGATGAAAAGAAAATATTCAACCTTACTTTAATGGGTTATTTTGGTTGTTAATCAAACTTTTGTTTATTCCATAATTCACAAACCATATCGTACAAGGAAACTCGAGATTTTTTTTATTAAATTATATTTTCTCATTCAAGTCCCTTAATTTATTTGGTTTAAATAATATGAATACCAAGTTTATTCTTATATACAGGGAGATAACAAGTTTTCAAGTTATAGCTTCTCTTGGTCAAACTCAAAGTATTTAAGTTATAGCTATATAAGTATTTCTCAAGCGATAATTCAATATTAATCCTATAACTGAGTCAATATAAAAATTAATTATTCTAGAGCACATTAATCCAATATTAAAAATAATTTAATTCTGAAAAATACGCTTTATGATTTAAATATGTATATGTAGAGTAAGTTGGCAAGAAAAAGATAATAAATCAGAAAACAAGATTTAAAATTTTGATTTTGAAATCCCAAGATTTAAAACATAATCTATAAAGAAACTAATATAATATCTTGGTGGGGCCAAAGAATAATTGTTCTATTAGTGACATATCTTTTGATAAAAGAAAATTATGTAAATTTTTAATTTTACAATAATATTATATACTAGTTTAAGTCATATTAGTGACATATATTTTGACAGTTTATACTCCTGCTCGAATTCAAATATTTCATTGGTAAAACTAAAACACTATAGTATATATCAAAATATAAATATTATATGTTGGTTATTATTAATAATAATAATACTAGTATAAGTCATATTTCATCAGAAATTATTTATTATTTTTCGTTAGATTCTGCCATCATATTTTTTTTTTCCAACCATATTCTGTTCAAACTATTTTTAGGATCCCAACTATTTATTAAGAGTAGAATTTGTGTTGATTGTTAAAAATTTTAAAATCTATTGTTATTGGTTAATGAATTTTGATATTCTTATTAAAATCCATTGTTATTAGTTTGATGATTTTTAAAATCCATACAAAATTTATTGTTATTCAAAAAATTTACAAGTTTAATGATTCTATGAACTCATTAAATCTTTGTTATTGGGAGATAGATTTTTAAAAAATTAATTCATGAAACAAATAACATATTTTGATTGATTTTCTAAATTTACATACTCTTTCTAAATCTAACAATTTTTTTTATAAATTTGACAATTCTCTTAACTTCTAAAATCTTCAAAATCCACACAAATTCTACTCCCATAAACAACCCCCCTCCTCCTCCCCAACACCCCGCCCCTCGGGGGACCCTGGCATTCTTTGTTCGTTTACTAGGCTAGCTGTTAAAAACAATATTATAAGAATTAGATATATCCTAACTTTTGATACGCACAATATTATAGGAAAGAATTTGTCAAATATCTAGATGTTACGCGATGGTCAATATATTTGCAATCTTATGTATAAGCTATCAAACTTAAACTAAAAACAATTTGGTAAAAAACCTACGGTGAATATAAAATAATCCCAACCTCTAGCAAACGGACTCGGTTACCAAAGCTGCTTATTATATAGCGTACAATTATGTCTTTTTTTCAGACAAATTTGTATATACTTCTTTTTTTTCGGACAAATTCATATACTTTTTTATTTTCTCGGACAAATTTATATACGTCTTATGTAGTCCTTTTATGTGATGGGATGGCAATGGCATATAGCACCTGACTAAGCCCTTATATTCGGTGGCATTACTTCAATCTCACGCTACTCTTCCTCAAGTATAGAAATTCAATTTGTTTGGGTTTTTATTTGATTAAAAGCTTTTTGTATTTGAGCTTACGTAGATCTCAGATTCCCTCTCTCATTTCAACGATATCAAGATGATTAGTTTAAACAAAGTTATTTCAGTCTTTTGTAATAGAGTGTTGTAGATAACCATGATTCGTACTAAGATATGCTACGTCGCAGAACGGGCCCAATATCTATCATATCCATCAATCTACGCATAATAGTCTGTTGTGAGGAAAGTACCAATTTTTCAAATACTAATAGTTTACGTGTACGAATCTCTTCGCTCCACTTGGGCAGCTTTTGCTTTCATGTCGGTCACTAAACACTAAATACCATCTGCTCATCATCACATAAACGATAAACTAAATCAAAACCTTTTGGACATGTACGCAACAGCTAACAACAAAAACCAAAGCTCTTTCGAGAAAAAACGTGTGGGTTCCAATACAAAAATTAGAAACAAACAGTGGGTAATACTAATAGATACCAAAGCGAGGGAAACAAAAAAAAGTAGCAATCAATTAAACTTACTACATACACCAAAGGAAGAAAAAGTGGAAAAAATGTAGTTACCTTTTGACAAATGTAAAAAAAAAATTCAAATCAAGGCATGAAGAGAATTTCGACGGCTTCAAAGAAGAGAGGAGCGATCTCAGGGGTTGGAGTCTTGACCGCACATTTGAGACCAGGTTGACCCACCATTGCCGTTAGTTCGATCAAGAACGGTACGTCTCTTGGTACTTTGGCTGATAGATAGAGCACGTCTTGGTTTCCGTTTTTACGCTTTGCTATGAAGAACATGTTTGATGCAGCCAGCAAGTCAAGCGTTGACTCGACGCTCGTGATGGTTATTCCGGGGAATTCCTTCTGGACCTCGTTCGAATCCGGCAACGACCTCCATGTCTAATCGAAAACAATGTATATATATATATATATATATATCACTAGTCAGCATCTAAAGGATCAAAAGCCCCTTATTCATCATATTGTATAGTCTATTTACCTCGAGGAAGGTTCCACGTTCCATTCTACCATCTTCTGAGAAAAGAGCGTGAAGCACGATCTTATCGGTGAAGTACCAGACAGGCTGCTGATTGTTTTTGACAGCAGCTTGCAACAGCGAGCTGGTGGGACCTGCAGACATGTTCTGTAGCAATACCATTGGCAACATTGTCCTGGCAGATGCTCCGGGTTGCAGAGGCGGAACCTAAAGTAGCACAAAGCCTTAGACATGAGTTTCAAGAATTCGAGGACAGTAAGTGTGTGGATGTTTAGCGTATTCAACTACTTGTTACCTGAAGAGGTCCAACAGCTGCAAGGCCGAATGAGTTTTTGTTGAACTGAATCATGAAGCCATCAAGAAGCGACTGCGAGTTGTTCTCGAGGAGCATGCTGTAGAATACTTGACCATCTTGTCGGGTTAATTGAGCGCTAATCTGCAGACCTTGACCGCTTGATGCTGGCAGGACAACGGGCAGCGGACGACTGCAATCAATTTTAGGTGATCCGATGAGTTTCGTTTACAACAAGGTGATCGAAGTAGATATGACTCAATAAGACTAGACTCTGAATGCAATAGAAAATTTTCACCATTCAAGCCAGACTTACCCTGATGGAGTTATGGGTTCATCTACAGGGACGATTGCGGCACTATCTCCCATTAGGTCACCTAGCAGATCAGGCACAGGAGCTGGGGCAGCTGCTGCTGGAGCTTGCTGTGGGACATAACTTGAGGTGGCTGGAGGGGAAGCTGCACCATCAACCGGATTGACAGATATTTCGCTCCCTTCCACATAGTCATCATCTTCCGTCTTCTGAACTGAGGTTTTCAAGCGGGTTACAAAAGCCTCTGGCGGTTTGTGATACACAGAGGATAAGGTGGAAATGTTTGCAAGCAGCTCATCCAGGAGTGATGGTTCAAGTTGGTTTGAGTCGTCTGTAATCACAGGCTTTTCAGCTAAAACAACGTCCTTGGCCGCCTAGTCAAAGAAGAGCACTGATGATTGTAAGCTTGTTGCTCATTGGCCAATATTTGAACTAGTTGAGTAGTATTAACATATCAAGGAAACATACCTCGGGATCCGTAGATAGAAGACGCCAGTAGATGTATGCACGATCCCTGAGATCAGGATTATCTGTCTCCACAGTGGCATTATTCAATACAACCTGAAAATTTGAAACATGGCAAAAGACAGACCTGTCGTCATATACATGGGCTTGAATCAATTAGGAGAGCAAAAAGTGTGCTTCATAATGGTCATTGGCAGAACCTGAATCATTTGTTGTGGGCCTTCAGTTGGCTTCTTCAGAAATAGTTTGACTGTAGCTGTAAGAAGCTGCAGCTGGACCTGGGCTGGTTCCTCAGGGAAATTCTCCAGGAAGCTTTCAAGAAGTTCATCCGCATTGTCGATTCTTTCAGCATATTCACCAATGATCCAAATCATAGATGCCTTTCAAGATGCCAACAAATGCACGAGTATGAGTTTCGCTTATGTACGATTTATTCCGGATAGGGAAGCTTCCAACTATTTTACACCACGCAAACGAATTTTATTACCTTAGCTTCTGGTTCATCCAATGTGTCTAGACTCTCACAGAGTGTTGCAATTATGGACTCATACCTGTACGTTGTTTTCAAGGACAAAGTCAAGATTAAAGAGAATTACAGGAATTGAAGATGCCACAACAAAGACAACTGAAATATTACTTACGTGTTTGGATATCTTCTAAAGATATCTTTGATGACTATAATAGCCTCCTGGACAACATAGTTTACTTTGATCTTGATCAGCTCAAGTAAAACACTGATGCACCGTTCAGCTGCTCTTTCTAGTTTGATGGCACATCGACCTATTGCACGAACAGCTTTCCGAACAAAATCAACATCTACTTCCGTGGCATATTCTTTGAACTCCAAAAGAACCTACATTAGCATGTTCCAGAAACCATTACGACACACACCAAAACAGAAAAACTTGGATAAACAGCAGATGATAAAATTGTAGTAAGGATTACCTGGTCTATGTTTCTGTCAGAAGCAAGTTTTATCATAATCTCCAACTTCTCCATCTTGACATAAATCGGGTCATTATACTTGCAGAAGAATACCTAAAAGAAAAACATGAAACATTCTTAGTAATTATAAAAATATATCAGTTGCTTATTCTGAGAACAGTGGGTCTTTTTTGGACAGGATCAAGTTACCTTTATTTCATGGGCAAGAATAGTGGGTCTTTTTTGGACAATAAGGTTAATGTTACGAAGTGCAACATATTGTATCTCAGGTTCTGCAGAAAGCAATGTAACTAGGGGAGGAGCCATCTTCTTGCAAAGGTTTCGAATCACATCTGTACTCGTAATAAGCTCCATCTGCTGAAGGATCATCTGGAAAGCTCACGGAGAAAAAAAAAAAAAAAAAGAGGAATAACATTAGAAAACTATGCCAAGGCATATAGTAGACACTTTACAAACAAGTTTGACTGACGGACAGATGACAGTCCAGAGAAAAAGTTTTTATTTTACTTTTTTTATGTGTTACCTTAACAGCTGAAAGCACAACAGCGCAGTTGGCATGTTGCAACCTTGGAGTGACTCTCTCAACTATATTTTCAGCTTCACGAGGATCAGTGGCTTTATACTTCGACAACGCATCTAATATAAAAACTTGACCCCATCTGTGAAGAACCCAGATAGTATTTTTAAAACTGAAAACTATAAATATGTATCCAGCAAGGAAAATGTAGGTGTTTTATGGATCCCTTTCCCAAAAATTCAAAACAATGAGTCTTTATCTAGACGGAAAAATTCCAATAAGAACAAAACATCCTAAACTGCCAGAGTTATAGGATGCACAATAAAAAGCATAGTTAAACTGATGCTATAACACAAGAAGCAATTCATTTCGCACCTCAACAGATTATCAAAGTAGGAAACGGAAACCAAGAAAGACTTACTCAGTACATTCATTCAAAGCTGTAAGGAGCTTTGTGAGGGTGGTACTGTTGATTTCAAAGACTGGACTAGTACTATTCTCTTGTATCTCTGCAAGGGCTGCTACAGCATTTGCTACAACCATTGGATTATTGTCTGATATTAAATCTTTCAAGGCTTCAAGGAAACCCCGATCCTCAACTAATTCAGCATTGATGTCAAACAGTTTAGCAACACAAACAGCTGCTGTCTTGCGGACATATGGATCATCATCCTGAAAAAGTAAAAAAATGCAAAAAGGCCAGGGAAAAAAAAAAAAATCATCAGTCGAGATAAATAAATAAAACTCTTGAGGGACATAAAGATGTTGATACAAAAAAGAACTCAACCTTTAGGCATTTCTGAAGAGGATCGCACAAATATTCTGTGATCTTATCAACACGAATGCAGCCCATTGTCCGCACAGCCAGAGCACGGATCAACGGATTTGGGTCTTGTGAATCCTGCGGAAAACAGAAGGGCGAGTTTAACAATGATAAGTTTCTTCTTTTTCTTTCCTTCTTCCCAAATTAGAGGAAGGCTAAGAAACATTCCATATGTCAGGTTATTTTGTTCGGGTAGGCTACAGATGAGAAGACTCTGAAAGTAGCTTAAACTGTTACCTTTACAAAAGTATTTACTGCGAGGATGGCAAGATCCGGCTGGCTTTTGGCATAGTTTATCAGATACAAGTAAACAAGCTTCTTTAGCTCCAGATTCTCCGTTTGCATGCAATTGACTACATCAGTGAAAAGTGATGAAACATCCTTTCCAACAGTCATTGCTGCAATAACCTTCTTAACAGCATCTTTCCTCTTATCCTAGGAACATAAAGAAGAAAAAAGAAATGTTAGGAAACTGAAGCAAAAAAGAGAAACGCATGTCACCATCTCGAATCAGTACCATTGGCGTCTAATTAAACTGTAAACTTTTGCTCGACATTATAATGAAAACTTCATACTCGTAGGTTTCCATTTGGACCACATTATCTATATACTCAAAGCAGACCTGTCTGTATCTTTTTCAGTAGGCACAACCAGGAACGTTGAAGATTCCCACTAAAGTAAGCTGTAGATTAATGTGGTACTTAATTTCCAAAAACATTGAACTTGTACGAAGAATATGCGAGTTTGATCAATAATCACTGATCGTCCAACCAATGCATTGTTCTAGATTCAATACACAGGACCAACCAATCTAAATCCCGAAAAGTGTCTACGAGATTGCACACATCCATTTCTAGCTATTCTCTGAATTTTCTTAGCAATTCTCTGAAATTTATTTCATTTCTAGCTATTTTCACCTCGAACTACCGAGCACATTACCCCATAACGTACGCCAATCATCACTCTTTCCAAATAAATACCGAAACCAATCTCCACCAATTTAATCGATCAATTCGAATCCAGAATCATACAGATCTATCCGAATCGTAAAAATGGCGGATCACAGATCCACAAATAAACCATTTATGGAACTAGAAGGGGGAGAAGAACCTTGTACTGTGAATTGAGCTCTTCCTTGAGCTCAGGGATCTCTCCCTTCTTCGTCGTGGAAAAATATTTGGAATCATGACCGCTCATTTCTCCCTTCTTCGATCTCGACACTTCTTCTCCGAGACGATGAGTAGTGACAGAGAGAGAGAGAGAGAGAGACGAAGTCGGAAATTTGCAGAAACAATTGAGTTTTTTTTTTGTTTCTCAACCAACAGGCCGATTCTTCAAGGGGCTTTTCGTAGTTTTAGCCCACTTCGTTTTTAATGTTTGATTATTAATTCCAGGTCGGGATGGTTTTAGTAATTAATTAAAGTAATGGGTCGATTTGATAGTAAAGTTAATTACAGTATGAGCCCTAACACTACTGATAATTCTCAAATGCCTCATAAATTCGTCTAGTCAACGCCAGTTGCCATCGAGGGAGAAGAACGGTCGTAAGTCGTAACGGAGGTCCACTATTGTTTTTTTTTTTTTTCCCAAGTTGACGATTGAGAGGGATGAAGTCAGAAACACGTTTGGGAGAGGAAAGCTTTTAGATGTGAATTGATCAGATTCTCAAAGACTTGTCGAGTCTCTGATCCTTATCGCTTCTCGCCGTGGAGTTTTCTCTCTAGGTTGACCCGTTTCTTCACCGAATCAGATCCTTGACGAGAAAAATGGCGCCGAAAATGGATGTGGAGAAGATGCAGCAACGCCAGAACTTCCGCAACGTCTGGCATACGGATCTCACCCACAGCATCCAGGGCGATACTCCCTGTAATTTATCACTCTCTCTCTCTCTCTCGCTCTTCTCCTCCCTTTTAAAATTTGTGTTTGACCGGTTTTGGGTTTTGATCGAGCATCTTCTGTGTTGTTGTTGTTGTTCGCAGATTGCTGCTTCGCGTTGTGGTGGTAAGTTCTGCTCGATCTGAGCTTTTCTCGTTGCTTGCTCTCTCTGTATTTGGAATTTGAACATTTCGAGTAGTGGTGGTGATCTTGTTTGTTTGAATTTGACGACGATTTGACTTTGAAATAGCTTCGAAATTACAATCTTAGATCAGCTTGATATTCTGTTCATCAAATTCATTTAATCAAGAAATTTTGTTACACGATCGTTGTATTTGTTTATGGAGTGATCATTGTAAATTGGACTTAAAACATTGTATGATTTGTATCTCTATGGTGTGTGCTTTGTTCCACCATACTCACGAAATGCGCTGCGTTCTTCTCCTTGCAGTGCACCTTGTGCTTCATACTTGCTCCGAAAGCGTGCGCTTTACAATGACATGTCAAGGTTATTTCGCACATTCATGTACATTGATATATATCAATTCCAATTCGATCGTCTTAGTCTAAAAGTATCCTCTTTGTCTCACAGGTACACATGCTGCGCCGGTTACATGCCTTGTAGCGGCAGCTGTGGAGAATCCAAATGCCCTCAACTTTGCCTTGCCAGTGAGGTAAGGATCTTGATTTTTCTAAAGCTACTATCTTTCTTCTTTTTTTTTTATATATATATAACCGTAGTTAGTCTAGAAATTTCATTTTCAGCATCTGAATGCTTCATGGAACATATGCATAAGATTTCTCCTCACATATTGTTGTTGTTATCTGAGACGTCCCTCTTGGACCGAAGAGATTTGTGATTTTTCTTCTTTCCTTGAGCAAGTTTTCCGCTGTTCTAAGTAGCAAAACAAATGTAGGTCTTTTTCTGCTTTGGAACCTCTGTGGCCTCGACTCGTTTTCTTCTGCAAGATGAGTTCCAAATTCAGACGACACAATGTGACAACTGCATCATTGTAAGCATATCCCTGTTCCCTAAACTATTCTGGTTACTGATTATGCAACACAAAATATACGAGTGACCTAATCATCTCTAGTCTTTTGGATGTGTAGGGTTTCATGGTTTGCCTCAGCCAAGTGGCTTGCATATTCTCCATAGTTGCTTGTATCGTTGGCATTGATGAGCTTTCCGAAGCTTCTCAGTTGCTCTCTTGTTTATCAGACATGGTCTACTGCACGTAAGCATCTCCTCATCTATAATTTCACTCTTGAAAGACAATAATCGAAAACCTGTTTTTATCCTATCGTCCTGATGAATCTTATTGTGCCTCACTCGCAGGGTTTGTGCGTGTATGCAGGTAAAGTGATGATATCTACCAACTTCAATATCACCTACTAATATATATACAGTCTTCCTGATGGAAAATCTTATTAAACTTTTGTAATGCTTTTGTAGACGCAACACAAGGTGGAAATGGACAAGAGAGACGGTAAGTTCGGTCCACAGCCAATGGCGGTGCCTCCGGCTCAGCAAATGTCACGGTTTGATCAAGCCACTCCACCCGCAATCGGTTATCCTCCACAAGGTTATCCTCAACAAGGTTATCCACCTTCTGGCTATCCTCAACACCCTCCGGCTTATTCTCAATACCCTCCTCCTGGTGCTTATCCTCCTCAATACCCTCCTGGTGCTTATCCTCCTCAATACCCTCCTGGTGCTTATCCTCCTCAAGCTTACCCAAAGTGATCGCTCATTGCCTGGTTTCTCTTCCGACTTGGAAGACTTTATTTCATCTCTCTTTTCTATCACTTTCACGGCGTTGAATATATACTGTGCACCGCTCAAGTGTTGAGCGTTCGCGGATTGTTTCGAGAAAATTGTTTGTATAAGATTTTTCCTCACTGATTGTTGTTGTTATCTGAGGTCCCTCTTGGACCGAAGAGATTTGATGGTTTTTCTTCTTTCCTTGAGTTTTCTTTTTCTTCGAAAGCATAGAGAGTCCAATACAACATTCCAAGAGAAAGTTTATAATACTCTTATATCATTAAGAGATCTAACTTTTTATAAAGAACGAATCAAGTCAGTTCTGAGAGCTCAATGTGTTTATGTTTTCAATATTCTAGACCTGTAATCATCATATTCTGAGAGAACAACTAGGACGGGATCTCAATGAATAAAATTTTATATCGTTGCAAAAAATTACGGGGGTAAACTAAAAACAGCCTAAAACCTCTAAATTTTCTTCCCTTTCAAAAATAAAATTATTACAAAAAAACTAAATAAAAAGTTTACTTAACTTCAGTGACTTCACCTGCTCTACATACACCAACATTGATCCATAACGTATTATTCTTCTTTGTTTGTAATACTCTGCAACAGTTCCTCCTAGGTGACTGGACAAAAACACACAAAAACCATTTAAGTACTCTGCAACATTTATTCACATTTTAACCGTTTGCTAAGAAAATGATTGTGTCACTTACCCTTTCCCATAGATGAGGGTCCGGTTTCTTGTAGACGACGATGGTGTTAATCTCAGCCGGGTTTGTCATCTTCCACCGGCAAGACGGATGCGGGACACGGTGTCTCGTGTATTCGCTAACCGTCGTGTTCAGCTGCGGGTCGAATTTCGTGCTCGACATGTAAAACACAAACGGTTTTTGGCACGGGTTACGGCTAACCGGCCTGGTGTTGAATGCATAAGCGGTGTAATCCGCCCTCTTGTACCAATTCAAGAAGGTTCTTGAAGGCATTTCCATTTCCCGTGGAGAGAATATTCCGCGGAATATCTGGACCGCGTAGCCCCAAGAGACCGAGATCGTCCAGCTCTTGTGCTTGTCGTAGCATATAGACTGCTGGAGAAGCCCGGCCGAGTCGAGCTTCATCGGTACGGTTAGCTTCTTGAGGGCGCGGACACGTGTCATATTCGGGAAGATCGGCTCTACAACGTCGAGGTGGTGCATTGAGACGAACGGTGTTACCGGGTGTGCGGCAAGGAGACCAAATAGGTTCCCGTAAACGTCGTACTGAAAACGGACCAACAAAAAAAAATTCAAGATGTGATAAAGAGCGTGGCTTACACGTACTATATGTGCGCGTAGCAAAATAACGAGAAGAACAAGTCATTTAAGTGTGAAAACAGAAACGCGGGTCCCACTCTTACACCTGTATTTAATAAAACAAATCTAACTACGTAAATGGACCGCATTGAGCTACTCACGCGCCGATATGTCGGTACCAAACAACGGAAAATTTTGCCAAAATAGCATCGAAGAAAAATTAGAACAAAGAACCGAAACCGAAAATCATTAACCAAGCTTGAGATCTTCAACAGAAGCTTTCTTAAAAAAGAACATCACATAAACTTTGACAGTTGAGTACTAATTGCCATTGTCCCAACAACTATTCTATCAACTGTTCCTTAACATAACTCTGAAAGTCTAAACTTTGTTGAGTATTCTCAAAGTGAACTATGTTGGCTTAAAGTCCGGAAACCCATTTGAGTAATACATTCAATACCCATGTCAACAAATCTCATTAAGAACCCAATTTGGCCTTTAGTTAGAGTCAATATCATTAATTCCCAATTCATTAACTAATCAAGAATCTCTAATTCCATCCTTAATGTGACAACTAACCAATTGACAAGAACCCAATACTAGCAATTACTACATATTTAGCTCAAATCAAACAAATGTCACTGAAATTCTCCGACAAATTACCTGGTGGAAACCGAGTTCTTTAGTGAGTGGAACCCCGAGTTCTGCCATACAAGCTTGCATGCGATCGTCCGATCCATACAATGCCGGATACCTCTGTATACACCGATCTTGCATCTTACTCAATGCCTTAGCCAATGGGTAGCTTATAGCGAACCCTCCTCCACCGTAAGCCATCCCGTACGAGAAAAATATGTTCTGTAGATGAGATTCCGACAAGCTCCCGATGTAATACATCTGCTCGTGGTCGTACTTCCTCAGCACCCTGATGAGATTATCCGTGACGAACACCGTGTCGTCATCGCCCATCACGAACCACCTCACGTTCTTCGGACCCAATCGCAGCGTCTCCGACACGATCCTCGAGATCCGCAACGCCGACCTCTGCCCTTGCTTGTTCGTGTAAGGGAAAGAAGCGGTGCCGCCGGAGATTTTCACCGGCGGAAGGAGATCGTCGTCGTCTTCGTCGGTGCTTTTCTTCACCTCTTTGTCCAGCCAGACGTAGCCACGCATGTGTTTCGGTTTGTACCAGATCTTGATGTACTCTTTCCTCTGTTTCCACAGCTTCGACGACGCGGCGATCCCGAACACCACGTGGTTGAGATCGGTCGGGTCGTCGACTCTGCCTTCTTCCTCCTCCAGTTCCCACTCGCGCCGCCGTAAAGCTACTACGGAGGAGGAGGTGACATTGGAGGCGTTGGTGGAGACGGCGACGACGGCGGTGAAAGGTGTGGAATCGTCGCAGGAGCGTGAGGTGGAGACGAGCTTAAGCATGTAGATAATGTAAGTGAAGACGATGAAGCAGATGAGCCAAACCATAATCTTCGGACCGGGTCGGGTTACCGACAGCATTCCGGGTATGGATGTACTCGATGAGCTCCGATCCCATATGGGTTTCTCCGACGAATCTTTCTGGTTGCCTTTCATCCAATTTTGTTTCCTTTTCCCTCTACAAACCCTAGTTTTGCTAATATTGGGGTCTGTTTGAAATTCGGGAAAAAAGGAAACAGTGTTGTGTCTCTCTAGCTCTTGATTCGTAACCCAGAGGAAGAGAACGAACCGAGAAAATTGGATCTTTCTTCCTCAAAAAGAAAAAGAAAGATGACGATGAATGAGATTGTTGATACCCTGAGAAATCGAGAGAAAATAAGGGAAATACATAAATGTTAAATTTTTATTTTGTTTTGCTCCTCTATGGGCAGAGAAAAGAGATATGGAAAGACAAGATTAAAAGGTGAGAGAGAGAACGCAATACTCTCCCACTAGAAAGTAGAAGCTCCATAAACGCAAATAAATAAATAAATAAAAAGAACAGGAAAAGGAGAATATATTATTATAATAAATGAAAAATGGGGTTGTTGTCTTTATTTTGTTTGTTTATTTCTTATTTTTATTTTTTGGAAACTTATACTAGTATTGATTAGGCCTGGATTTTTCGGGTCTATGAAATAAATATAATAATGGATATTTGGTGTTACCGTAAGAAGGGTTTTATGTGTGTTTCAGTCTTTAGTGTAAAATGAAAGGGAAAGCATTCGTAAAAAAAGAACGAGCGGTCGGATCTATGAGTAAGTATGGGTCCTACTCTTACTCGTCTTCCCACGTGGGTCATACGGAACTGTCTACGTGTCCTAAAATTGAAAGCAAAAGCTACGTCGTTTTTCGTAGGCTCGTTTTTTTCGTAGGCCTTTTCTGGCAATTTACTTGCATTGTCTTCACTCTTCATCAATGTTTCAACGGTGGGTGGTGTTTACGCTCTATGCTTTTACAATTTGTTTTCGATAGTGTAATTATATTTTTCAGTAGATTTGAGTCGCTCTACGTGTTTTTATTACATCACACCTAAATCTAGTTCTTTTAAAAATATTAATAATGATTTTTAGATTTGGTTAATGGAATGGTAGATACTAGATACTCATTCATATGCATTGATTAAGAATTTTTAGATGCTTATAATCATAGATAGATATTCGGCACAAATGCAGGTTGTAGTATGTTTCTGGTAAAATATATAAATAGTTTAATACTCTAATAGTGTTTTTATGTTCTAAAAATTCTTCTATTTTTGTCAACTTCTTGAAAAATCTATGTTGAATGTACTAGTACAAAAGTCAACTTATATCTATAGTTGCATACATAAAAACATTTTGTCATTTATCAATAATCATATAAAAATGAATGAGATTTCACATCATTTATACATTTGAAAACAAACAAAAAAATCGTAAAGGAATGTTACTTGTATTGGAATAGTGGATAAACATAGGTAAGTGTTTCGTCCACTAGTGATGACTCCGATGAAGGATCCGTTCCTCCGACCATGTCTCATAAATTGCCTCCTTAACACGATAACATGGTTATATATAGACATACTGATAGGATATATCGTTCGAAGTCGAACAACCAAAGATCACAATGCTCCTCTCAAATATGATTTTATCAGTGTATGTGTAGTACTTTCGGGAGAGTAATTCAACGTAAAAAACGACCAGGACCAGATGCCCAACTGTAGGTCAATCGGCATTCACTTTCGGATGAATTGTCATCATCATCTTCCTCCACTACACAATGGTGACATGATTAATTTCATAACTCACCTACCAAAAATGTCCTAAAACTAAAAGTGACTTCAAAAATTCGGTTACCAAAAAAGCTTTTAGCGGGTCCAAGTGTCCAACCGGATTAGTTGATGACATACTGGAAAAAATTTAGTGGGCAGGCAACAAATTTATTATCTTAGATTTAAAGTGATTTCAACAAAAATACTAATAGTCTACCATAGAAAATGATAAGACAGAAAACCACTCCCAACAAAAACTACAACAATGATTGTTTTTTTTTTTTTTTTTTTTTTTTTTT
>OVBJ01000344.1:23240-50612 GCA_900406535.1 Noccaea bulbosa
TTTTTTTTTTTTTTTGTTGACTCCAGATGAATAAATATGATAGATAAGAAAACGAATCGAATAGTAAAGTACTTCCAGTAACCAATTAATTAAAAATACATAAGAAAACGATGGGCCTCTTTGTTTTTGATTTGAATTCAACAATTAAGAACTAAGCAGACACATGAGAAGGATTTGTTGCCTCATTAAATATTGTGTTACATTCTCCTTCGGATTCTTGATTGAAACTGTTCCTGTCGTCTTCTTAATAACTTACTCTTAAAATAGAATTATGAAAAGAATAAACAAAAAACGTGTATATTTACCTGCTCTGTATTCTTTTATTATTATGTCTGGCCCAGTATTAGGGCTTTTGCAGAATGCAGAGGGATATCATCATATTCTATATATGCCACTTTACATGGTTTTGTTATATCCCTACTAAATTATTGCTTGCTATTTCATTTAGAAATTGCTTGCTATTTCATTTAGAAAACACTTAATTAGGTTGGTGTTTGATGGATCTAAATTTGGCCAAGCCCATTAGCTTATGATGAAACACATTAAGTTCAATAACGCTGTCTTCCCCTTCATAGAATCAGTTATTCATCATGATGCAGTGTTTATGATTATAAGTTTTCATGACAAGTGAGAGATGTTTGGTATTTACCACCATAAATCGTCATTAATATCGAAAGCCAGACTAATCATTTCTCAATACTTTTTTTTTTTTTTTTTTTAATTGACATTTCTCAATACTTGTTTATCAACTTTTGCTTGCTCTCTATAATCAAATGCGAATTTTGATTCATCCGCCACTTGAAAACATCCTTGGTTTTACAGAAAGATATGTCTCTCTTCCTCTTCAAGGAAAGTCTAGAACCACCATCGATTCTCCTGACAGTGTTTAGGTACATCGGTTTCTTGATCAGCACGTCTCTTGTTGAACCTGTACATCTCTGAGAGTCTGAGACAATATAGCTCCTGGCCTCGCGGGAACTGGTTTTGATTCTTGCGTAGTGATATCCCAACTTGCAACTGTTGGCTAACAAGACAAAACAGAGTACAATGTCCTTATACAAACGTTCTTATGTTTATGTGTATGATTGTAATGATTTTGGACCCAACATTTAAGATTGATTACAACAAATGATGCATAGACAATGTAATTTTAGTGAATGGAACAACATCAGTTTTTTTTTTCTACTAGATGCTTATAACTACATTACAACGAAATTCATTTTATAATTCACATAGCACACATGACACATGCATCTTAGAAAGAGAGGGGAAAAAAAAAAAACAGACCAAATTATCGACATACAATAAACAACATAAAACCTTCATCATCTCTAAAAAAAACATCTCACAAGGTTATGCTAAAGACTCGATTAATTATTATCTATCAGAGAAGATTAAGAGATTTATAAATATTAAGCTGCAACTAGCCGTCATCATCGCGGGTAGACCATGATTGAAGAAGGGAATACATGACCAGTGGACCGACAAATGGCGTAAACGGCGGTGGTCTACTCAAGGCGACCATTGGTTCTACAGTTTCCTCAATCTTCTTCATTGTTTCTCCGTCGCTATTGATCTCGTTCCCAAGTTTCTTTGGTACCATGGTTCTCACCAATTTACCTGCTTCTCATCAAACAGAATAAAACTCTTTTCGTTTTCTCTGCTCTTGATAAACTGAAAACACATATGGAAATGAAGATGGTTTAGATTTATGAGTTACCGTTTGATCCTGAGACCGGGAAGATCGGTTTGAGCTTTTCCGTAAGAGCAAGAACACGCCGCATGAGAGATTAGGATTGATCTTTGTGATCTCTCTTAAGTACCTGTTCAGAAATGGAACGAAAAGATTTCGTGAAAGTCATCAAACGAGCAAGAACGGGATATTGTAAAAGACAAAGATCAAATGAAAAAAAACAGAGATTAAAGTGCAAGACTAGGATGGTCATAGTTACCGATTTCAAAAGCTGAGTGAAATGAAATGAGTGTCTCTGTTTCTTTCTCCTGTCGTAAAAAGTTTTTTTTTTCTCTTCAGTGATCGAATTTGGAGAATTTGAGAGGGCAGAGGAATGTTTGAGAAGGTCCGGGACGCTTGGGTTAATTACATAAATTTGTAAAATAGCCACATATTCTTTCATTATTTCTCATTTGCCCCATATTAAATATATATTTTTCACACATATCCAATTCCAAACATCTCTAACCGCATATCAAGCCACGTGGCTTTCACGCCGCGTATCGCATCGTATCGTACCGTACAACTGTCGTTGCTGGTCTGCTTCTTTATTGAGTACGTTCACAACGATTAAGCGTTTGTATGAAAACATTTTAAACGTTTTCGGAATCAATTTCTGGATAAAATATTGTTAAATGATAAAGAACGGCAACGAAAATTTAAGCATGTACATTTATTTGTAAGCTTCCCATCATACATTTATTGGACTGGAATGGAGTATACAGTTGTGATCTTAATTTAGCTGATAATTTGTATATTGTTGTTGGATATTGGATCAAGTAAGTCTTCTACGCACTTCCTTCGATTTTAGTACTGTAAACATTTTACATGACAATAAAATTCACATGTCTACATTATTTGAAATCAATCCGGGCTTCACAATACATTTTCCAATTACATTACATTTTTTTTTTTTGGCAACAATTACATTACATTTAAGAAGACTATTTTAGGTGTGAAAGAAGATAGCTCCATTTTCCGAGTTGCCAAAGAGGAAAAAACTTCAGTTGATCACGAAATGTAAAGCAAAATGAAATAGAAATGTGAAATTTTTTTTTGAAATTCATGATTAGAAACCATTATTCTACAAGTTGAAAAAATTAACTGCAAACTGAAAACACACGTGTCCGTACGGCCATATAAATAAATAGTGTGTAAAGATATAGATAAGGAGGCTTTCTACATATATATTTTAGGTATAATTTATGGTAAAAGCCTCACTAGAGCAAGATACAAACCCTAGTTTTTATAACTTCATTTTCATTCCTTTACTTATCTCCAAATAAGTATCCAAGAGATGAACTTCCACCAGGAACTGATTTCACCTTCGTCGTTGGACGATCCTGAAGTTGTTTTAATTATCACATGAGCTCTTACACTTTTTTCTTAAATTTACGTCTATATTTTGCGAGAATTTCTATTTGACAAAAACAAAGTATAGAAGTTAGTTTTAGAAGAAAGCTAAAGACTTACGGTGACGAAGTTGCCGGAGTTTTGGCCCTGAGCTCTCGGGTAGTTGTTGTTGGTTGATATTTTGGGCTTTTGGTCAGCTTTTTCGTCGTCGGTGGAGTCTACGCCGTACGGTGGTGTAGGCTTTGGGGCAGCCGGTGGAAGATTTTTTGGAATCTCATTGTCTGATCCGAAAAGATAACCTAGCGAGCTTTGCCCGCCTCCAAAGCTCCCACCTCGACTCATTGTCCGGTTGTCTTGATTGATTGTTTAACCGTTGATCAAACCCTAGTTAATAGACTCGTTAGTGCTGAGTATTTTGAGTTTTCTGAAAGCTAAGTGTTAAACAATAAAATGTAAGAGATCGAGAGAAGCTTAAATAGAGGTGGCAGTAAAGGATATTATTATAAGAGGTATATAACCTCATAAATATCAAACATTTAAAATTCAAATGATGAATTTTGAGTTTTGATAAGTTTAAAATTATTTTACTTTTTTTTTTTGTTTTTTTTTTTAAATCCCTAGCTACAAATATCACTTAAACCGTGGTTTTTGTCAACAAAAAAAATCGAAAAACCAAGGTTTAAAACTTTATAATAGCATACTCTTTAAAGATACATCTTAATTATAAGATTTAATTACAAATAGCATTTCGGTTCTTCCATATGGTCGAAAAAATGTTCGTTAATTGTGTACCTTTCACCTATCAATTCATCCTCCATCAACTAGAATGTACGGGATGTTTTCTCCAAACGGGGGCTAAGAAACCATATGTAGAAGGCTGGAATGTTTGCTAAAGAAAGGGAATTGTTGAGCCGTTTATAATTGAAAAGCACTTCAAAGCTTGCAAGTGCTATCAATATTTAAGCATTGTGATCGCAATCTTTTTGAAATTGATAAAGCTTCCAATATAATTCTCCAAAGAATTGAAACATATAAATCTTTGACGTCATCTTCATATTCCATCTTCTGTTTTTCAAAATTTGTGTTTGTTCCTCAATTGGTTCGAAGCTTAATTGTCACAAACGAGTATTGTTTACTGTTCGAAATCAGTTAGTAAGAAGGAAAACACCAAAAAGTCTCCTTTCTTTTTTAGTAAAAGCTTCCAAAATAAACAGAAGATTAATTTGGTGGTAAATATCATCTATCTTAATCGACAGGACCATGTGGGTTGGGTCGTATCTTTATTAAATTATTTAATTTAAATCTCAATCTTTTAGTACTGAAGGGATGATGCACTAGAAATATGAAGTATCGTAAAATAGTGGGGTTAAATCGGAAGAGTGTGATTGCAAATTTGCAACTTAAAATTAAAATAAGATATTGCCTTATTTCTTTAAATGGGAGAAGTATAACCAAAGAAATATTACCAAATATATATGTACAAAACCATCATCTCTTAATAGGACATTCATTGTTTATTTTGATGATTGTGTTTGGGTTTGTTTGTAAGATTGTGCTTAGTCGTTTGTATGCTGCAATTTTAGAATCCAACGTGGCAATAGTTAATTTTGTAGCAATATATGTTAACTATATCCCACTCTCAAAATCTTGTAAATAGTTGTAGAACATATAGTTTCAGCCAGTTTGTAAACATATTTATTTCATTTCCTAACCATATATTTGAACCATCTATATGAACCACTCATTCCAATCAACCACATCAATATGTTCATTTGATAATCGAGGAGGCGGTTCACACCCGTCCATTTCAACACGGTATTTAAATAAGCATCTAATCGTAATCATTTTTCTAAACTAAAACCAAAGAAATATCAATATATTTTTGAAATATACTAATATCCCCAACTCTAGACGGCTTGATAGATCTAAGTTTTTTCTAAATAATTCAACTGCAAATGTACAACAAATCTATATAGTATCGAATTTCAAAAGTCTATGTTGCACAAAAAATTTCTAGATTCAAATCAAGCTAAGAAAAATAATATGAAAATAAAACAAATAAAAGAAAACAAAAACAGCGAGTGATTGATGACGAAGTTAAATTCAAAAACACAAACGCAAGGCCTTGGAAATTTAACAGGTTAAATCAGAAATTGCAGAATAAAAACTATCATGATATAATTAAGCACCGTTCTTGAACATAAATTCTAATGTAAAATCAACCAACTTTCGTTGCAGCGATTATCTATGTCTAAATCCTAGAATTCTAATTTTTTTTGCAAATTCAATCAATAAAGACAAGCATTAATTGCAGGTTCAATTGTTCACAAAATCCCTAAACCTAATTTCTTTGCAGATAGGTATTTTGCTCAGCTAAGATATGTCAGAAAATCGATAATACTTTCGCATTTATCAATTATCCTAAGATTAGATTCTAGATAGCTAAGCTAGAATAAGCAATAAACACAATCTAGATGAAGAACTCTAAAGATTATCTTAAGCAATTGCAATTCTTCTTCAACATTTGTAAAAATCCTAAACATAACAAATAAACTACTCAGACATGGTGATTGAGACAAACATAATGAATAAGAAAGATTACATAAAAAAGAAAATTAGAAATAAAGAGGTTCAGATTCTTCTATCAGATGAAGAGAGTAGCAGGATAATCTCCCCAAAAATTTTCAGACAATTTTCTTTCTAAGTCTCAATAGAAAATAAGATGCAAATTATTAAACATAAATAATGGATTATAAATCTAAAATTATCCTAAAATACGATTTGGGCTTTCTTGCAAATAAGTAAAATTTTTGGGCCAAAACTGGTAAATCTTCAAGTCTTCAGAAAACTCGCGTTTTCTTTTTCTCTGGATACGGTGTCGACCGACACCCATCACAGCAATGACTTCGGTTTAACAGCAAAAACTCTCAAATAGGCTCTATTATTTTCAATTCAGCTTTAAATGTACTTAAGACCTGTAATCAATAGAAAAAACTCCAAAAACACTAAATAGACTCTATATGTAAGGTTTATATCATGGTAAAAACCATAAAAACCATGATATATATCACGGCTGCAGAGTAATCCTGAAAAGCAACTAAAAATCGTCCGGATAAATTGTTAAACAAAATTTAAGGAAAAGAATATGATATTGAATAGTACAAGAAAGAGTATAAGCTTTGTTACGATTAGTCGGGTTGGAAGGGCACTGGTAGGACATCGATAGAGTGAGCCAATTCATTAACTATATTATATAAGCTGATCGTAATAATTAACATTTTTGTAGGTAGATATGTCCTTAATTACACACCTAATTAGTCTTTATTAAAGCCACTTTAAGCACCTAATTAGTAATTACTCTTTATATTTCAAATCAGAGTCAAACCATATATCATGTCATATTAATTTAGGTGCTTGGATTGTTTTGATTGAATCTTGAATGCCAGTACGATGCCATTCAAATCTTTTGTATAATAAAAAAAAAAGAAGAGGGAAAATGATTTGAATATTATTGTGAACGGGCTATCTAAACTGATGGGCACTAACTGGATTAGGCTTTTGATTGGGCCTGCGTTTTAATTAATGCGGCCTAACATTGGCAATGTTATATCGGACTTATTCTCTTATTGCAATGTTAATATGACCTAACATTGGCAATGTTATGTCACAACCATGGATAAGTTATTCTCAGTATAGTATATTATAGATTTATTGATTTGAATTAAAACACAGTTAATTTTTATGTTTTGAGTTAACTTAATCACTTATGCTAAATATATGGTAAATTATTTTTTAAATTTATTAAGATATTAATTCAACACTTCATCTCGAGCTTTTTCATTCTTTTTAAAAATTTAGCATGCTTTAATAATTTATTAGTTCACTTCTATTATACTATATATATATATGGATTTGTCTCAACGTTTAAAATTTATAAACATGGTGAATAATCACATTTACACTCAAAATATGGTATAAAAAACATATTAAATTTTTGAAACAAACATATCACAATCTTTAAATTGTAATGTTTTTCGTTGCAATAAAATTTACATGCAATAGCTCGATTTTTTTTTTAACTCTAACTCTAATTTCTTATTATTTTTTTACTATACTAATTAAATTATATTCTACATTTTTTAAATCGTAAACACATTAAATCATTTTTAAATAAGATAAATCATATATTCTATTTTTTAAATAAAAACTAATTAGAAATTATTTCAAGTTAAATGTTTCTTTAGTCATCTCTATTTTTTATTATAACTTTCTTTAACTTTTCACACTTAGTTATCATATCTTATATTTTTTGATATTTTTTTAGTTTTATTTATGTTTAAGATAGAAATATATATGAAAAATATGAATAGATTTTTATTAAATAAATATTTTAAATACAATTTAATGTTAAATATGATGATGTGGATATGCTAGATGGAGAAAAAACTCTCATATTATAACTCTCCTATTATATATAAGATAATATTTTCCTAAGTTTTACGCGATTTTTTTTCACATGTTAGATTAGCAAAACGTTTACAATATATATTTTAACATTTTAAGGTTTATAATAAATTAATAATCACTTTCATGTATCACTTTAAATCTTTATTTTGTGTCTTTTTTATTTCTAAGTTCTAACATTTGTTTTTATTTTGTCTTTCACAATTACTAAATAAAATATTGAAATAGTTCCCTCTCTTTATCTCTCGTGCACTCCACTACCACTATCGATCAAAATGCTTAGTCGGTTGCTTCGAAATTTCCCGTGACTTGTGTATATCCCTTTTCCCAATTATTATTATACCTACCATACAAAATAATACACTTTTCACAAAGGAATCAAGATCTGTAAAAAGTTCTTGTTACATTACTCCGTTGTGAAAATATTACAAAAGAAAACGCAAATTCTCTTCAAATGTTGTGAATGTCAACTTTATCAAATAAAAAAAAAGTTGTAAATGTCAATCAAATTGCATAGCCGTGTATTATAGGATACGGAAAAAGTAAAGATGAAGCATGTTGATATTTTCTTGGGTTGTACTTTTATCCAAATATTATACTTTTTGCAGATGACGGAAGATAAATAACTAAAAACAAAAATAGGTGAGAAAAATAAAATTTATAAGAAGTGGGAGAAGATAAAAATAAAGATATTCACGGCTTCATGCTATTGCGGAGGGAATAAAGATATTCACGGCCTCGCGGATAATGGGCAGACTAATCGTAGCGTGCAAGCCGACATAAAAAGCTCTCATCACTCATCAGACAATAATTCGCCCCACTTACAGGACTGCAGTTTCTCATCTATCAAATTTGTCCATCTCAATTTGATAAAAGGGTTTTTTCATGGTGACGTAAACCCAAAATAAAATTAAACCGATTCGTTAGAAAAATGTTTAGGTATAAATAATATTATATGTTTTTGATACATACAATATACATCCACGATATGTAATATGCGAGTTTGACAATATCCGCAACTCATAATAATCATCTATTTCAGCTAGAGTGTATATGAAACCGATTTTAGTGGAAATATCATTAATAACACTATCACACTTGACAATATTTTAAATATTAATCACATTTTTTCTAATCTGTACATTATATATTGTCAGTTTTAGTGTGTTAGTGTTTTCTTCCAATTGGCGTTGCGTCTGTTTTGTTACAGCCATTTAGATTGATTATGTAAAATCTACTCTAGTAGGTTTAGTTTGGTGCTCCTTTTGACTTTTCATTTCTGACAGGTCGGTCTTTCATAGGTTAATTGGAGGGGTTAGTTAGAGATTTTGACCGGGAAGGCCTTAACTAGAGATATAAAAGTCTCAATGACCAATAACAACCTATCTCATTTAATATATATACATACTACACACAAATATTCACATAGACCCATGTGCATGGAGTATAAGATATTTTTAGCCGTTACAGAGTTTGGCAAACGATGATGGACGATTAGGGTGATAATGTATAGTTAGTCTATAAATTCTCACTCAAAGTGGCAAAGGCTCTTTTTTGGTAAGGTCTGCAACTTTGCATGTGCAATGAGAATCTGAGGTTCCATATATCTGCCAACGACATGCGATCGTTTTGAGTTAAAAAGGTGTTGTGTGAACAGTCTTCTATATAACTTTTTGTTTTTTGGAACAGAAAAAATTCGAAAATTTCTGTAAGCGGATTGAGGAAGTAAAGTCGTGCACACATATCATTTTGTAAGTTATATAGTCTATATATAGATATACACAGTAACATCATAGACCTGCTAAACTTAATTAAAACCATTTCATCTGGGTTCATTTTCTAAGGATTATATAAGTTTTCTTTTAATTTGAAATTATAATCAGGTTTTGGATTATGATCAGAGCATATCACTTTGTGTGTATACGTATAAATACATTAGTATTGTTTTCTTACAATATCTAACATTACTTATTTAATATCAAACATACACGCACACAAATTTAAACAAATTATATCAAAACACAACTGTAAACAACAACGTAGCTTAGGTCAATTTTTTTAAAAAGTATGTAACTAACGGAATGCACCGTCGTAGTGAAGTAAGGAAATAATCGAAGTTTGGCGTAGCAGGTAGCATATATATAGTTGCCAGTCCAGTATATGCATATACTAACTATATCTTCTTTTATTTTTGCCTCGTTATTGGCAGCCACGTACATTCTTGACATCAATAATTACTATAACCATCATTAGTATAATGTAAATAGTAGAAATCAATGCTGCTGTTGGAGTATAACTTAAAAATGAATTTTAAGTCCACTATCTCCTCCATTCACCGCAATACAGAAATATCAAAAACTAATGATTATTTTCGGATATACGTCTACAAGTTCCTGTTACCGTATATAGTTTTATATTCACTGCAAATAATTAATATATAGTTTATTTAGCCAATATAGTTTATTATCCATCTTAATTCAATTACATTTTCGTACTATATTTCTAACTTAAAGCATAAAGTTTGATCCAAACGGATTTTACGAGGTACTGATGATCTGAGGTATTTTATGACAGTCTCAGAGAAAACATACATAATATTTTATGACATTCTCAGAGAAAACATATCTAGCAGTTGTTCTTGATTTTTTTTTTTTTTGACAATTTAATAGATGGAGGAGAATAAAAAAATCTTCAAAAGTTTTTTAAAAGTGCAACCACTCACTAACAAAGTATTCAACACAGTTGCTCAAATTATGGAAGTCTCATCCTACAATGCTGGTTTCAAAGTTACAAGAGTATAGTGGTTGCAATTTTCCAAATTTGTGATGCTCATTCAATTGAAACTGGACCCATCAAAGGGCTGTTCAGTTATGTTCCTAAGACGATAACGTCTCCTTGTAAGGCATAGTCGCATTTATGAATATGTTAAGGAAAACCCTTATAAAAAAAAAAAAAAAAATTTCAACATTTGTTGTTGAAGCGTTTTTTATATATATTAAAAAAAATCAACGCTATAAAAAATTATAATTATTTATGAATGGGCTTAGTCGTCCGACCCTTTATAAACTCCTCCTTTCATACAAAAGTTCCATTTTCATTTCTCCTCCTAAAAACAAAAAACCGCCATGTTAACCTCTCTCTCCACCGTGGGTTTCCTTCTCCTCCTTGTCCTTATCAGCTATGACGGTGGCTTCATCGGAGCCGCCGATGCCGAACATAACCTCATAGCCACCGATTCCCATAGTCACCGCCATCGTCGCAAGACTCGCAACCACGGCCACCGTCGTGGAGAAGAGTTCGAGTACTCAGCCATATCGTGTAGAGCTTACTCAGCGTCTCTTGACGAGTTCGGTGCTGTCGGAGACGGTGTGACTTCAAATACAGTGGCGTTCCGTGATGCAGTGTCACAGCTTAGCCGTTTCGCAAACTACGGTGGCTCATTGTTATTTGTTCCCGCTGGGCGGTGGCTCACCGGAAGCTTTAACCTCACAAGCCATTTCACACTTTTCCTCCACCGTGATGCTGTTATCCTCGCCTCCCAAGTAAGTATTTTTTCCTTCCTTTTCTCCATTATATTTTAATTTCTTTCCCTTTCATTTTTCTTAGAATAGAATTATTAATTGGAATAAACCCGTGACACAAAACTCCACAAACATCTTTGATGAATTACTTTTTTTCTGTTGCATTTTTTGTTGCAATTCATACATACATTAAACATATATACACGTGACATTTGTTGGCATGGTTCTGATGATATCTGGTTGGGCCATTCGTTTTATGTTTTCCTTTCGGTAAACACTTAATTAGGTGAAAATAGGGAAATTTGAAAAATTCAAGGTCTTTGAAAAACCGGAAGAAAAAAAAGAAAAGACCTATTCGTTTATTTTGTTGTTCTAACCTTCTACTGAAAGCAAACTATTAATTAGGTTTAAACATTTTAGGGTAGAGTTAAGGAATGAGTAACGCAAAGACAACAAAATAGGCAAAGACGCAAAGTTAGTGGGGGATCGTTATCAGACGGTTTTAAGATAGTGCGACCCATTCTTGTTGGGAAGATTACACCCGTTCATTTCTATTCCAAATCTGAGCCATAATTTACTTTTTGGGCCTTAGCCTAAAGTAGTTCTTTATATTTCTTAGACCAAGTTAACCAAAAGATGAGACCCTTTTCAAAATTTCCCCTTGAAAAAATGCTTCTGAAGTTCTTGTATATGTTCTACTAGGTAAATAAGCTGTAGTTGTAGTTAACAATATAGAAAATTGTGATTTTAAGATCGTAGATGTTACTACATTTTATTTTTCTTAATATACGGTCTCTCGTTTTGATCTTGACAATGAATTTAAAAAACAAAAACTAATAAAAATAAGTGAATAGAATGTCTAGTCAGAATTATTTAAAGTAGGGACGGGTTCTTCTATATCTCCTAACACATGATCGCTAAAAAAATTTGTCGTAATAAAAAGAGAATTGGGAGTTTAGGACCGTGCAAAACATTCATGGCTCTAAACAACCACAAACAAAACCGAGTTAAAAAAATTGTTGTATTATTAAGTTTAAATGAAGAATTAATAGTCAGAAAGAAAAAATAATTAGAAGTCTATGAACAAGATGAGTTTCTGTGTAAATAAAGTTTGACTAATTTCTAAGCTAATAATGAAAAGCTGTTTGTCCTAACGTTATTGGTAGGAAGAGAGTGACTATGAAGTGATAGAGCCACTGCCTTCGTACGGACGAGGGAGAGACACGGATGGTGGAAGATTCATCAGTCTGCTTTTCGGTTCAAACTTAACCGACGTAGTTATCACCGGTTAGTAATTCAACTATCATCGAATTGACCAAATTATGTACCCGAAGATTTTCGGATTCGAATTGCTAATCTTTTTGAATTGAAAGGTGAGAATGGGACTATTGATGGACAAGGAGAGCCATGGTGGGGAAAATTCAAGAGAGGAGAATTAAAATACACAAGACCGTATTTGGTCGAGATTATGCATTCCGATGGGATTCAAATCTCCAATCTCACTTTCTTGAATTCTCCTTCTTGGCATATTCACCCGGTCTACAGCAGGTAAAAAAAAAAAATATACCACCCGGTTTAATAATTCGGCTTTCAAATCTTAAGCTTACCAAACCGGTTATGTTTATCAATTTCGAAAATGCAGGAATATTGTTATCCAAGATTTGACGATAATAGCACCGGTCACGGTACCAAACACCGACGGGATTAACCCAGGTACGAAATCATTACCGAAATATTTTCGAAATTACCGATAACCGGTTTGTTAAGATCTGGTTAAAAAGTTCGTTCCGGTTAATATCTTAGATTCTTGTACGAACACGAGGATCGAGGATTGCTACATCGTCTCCGGAGACGACTGTATCGCCGTGAAGAGCGGATGGGATCAGTACGGAATCAAATACGGCATGCCGACGAAACAGCTCTTGATCCGACGGCTCACATGCATTTCCCCTGATAGTGCCGTGATCGCTCTCGGCAGCGAAATGTCCGGCGGAATTGAGGATGTTCGAGCTGAAGATATCGTCGCCATAAACTCCGAATCTGGAATCCGGTATGTAATCAATAAAAAATTAACCGGTTTAGTTCGGTTCGGTTTATTTACACAGACTCGTTTTAAATCTCTCTGCAGGATTAAAACAGGTGTTGGACGAGGAGGCTACGTGAAAGATATATATGTAAGAGGAATGACGATGACGACGATGAAATACGTTTTTTGGATGACCGGAAATTACGGTTCGCATCCCGACGAGCATTATGATCCGAATGCCTTACCGGTTATTGAGAACATCAATTACCGAGACATGGTCGCCGAGAACGTGACGATGCCGGCACAGTTGGCCGGGATATCGGGTGATCAGTTTACTGGAATCTGCATCTCTAACGTGACGATCACGCTTGCGAAGAAACCTAAGAAAGTGCTTTGGAACTGTACGGATGTCTCCGGTTATACTAGTGGGGTGACTCCGGAGCCGTGTCAGCTTTTGCCGGAGAGGGAGCCGGGGACGCTCGTGCCGTGTAATTTCCCGGAAGAGCCGATCCCTATTGAAGAAGTGAAGCTCCAACGTTGCTCCTCTAGACGCAGGAATATGTGAAGATGAAACATTTTCCTTTTATTTTTCTACTAAATACATTTCTTGGGTTATAAGTATTAAGCAAACGTGTTGTCAAAATGGGATGGATTTTATTGAATAAGCGCATACATATACGGAAAAGACAATAGAGGAACCCAAAATATACGTATAATTTGTCACAATATTATCCATCCATCTTCTTGATAGTTTAAAGAAAACCAAAAACAGAGGATTAACGTAACACCGAAGTTACCATAAAAGAGCTGATTATTGAGCGTCCTGTCTCCAACTAAATCCATATTAGAGCATGTTTGCTGCTAAATTGGTATTATCTGTAGATATCAGTTTTAGATCTATATAAGTACATATCCGCTATATAATATTCAATAAGCATAAAAGAAAACAAAGTGATTATATAGTGGGGTATGCATATTGAACTTACTAGAAATTTGGTGACCCTGAGATGAGACAGTAAGACGATTATCAGCCCATTGTTGGGATGATGAGTTGGATTCTAATGCCAAAACAGGAGATGGCTCTTCAAATCTGCTGATACCTGAAGGATTTAAAGCAAAACTCTGCAGAGTGATAACACTTAAAGAATGTCATGAGAAGCCACAAAAAGTTGCTTGAGATTAAAATAAGAAAATTCATGTTCAGGAGAAAGAGAGAGACCTCTCTGAGGAACTCGAATGAGTCAGAACGCTGAAATCGGACCAGATTTTCAGTAGAACTCATGTTGAGGAACACTAGATTATCGTGTCCGTTCAGGCTCAGAGATACGAGGCCACTGGGGAGCTCTGTGAAGCCTTCAAGGTCTGAAATGTCAAGGTTGAGAGCTTGAAAGAATGAAGTTAGGGAGTAGAATAAGTCATCATCGAAGGATTCAGCTCTTGTTATTGCTGCTTCTGTCTCCTGTCGATGCATCGGAGGATTTTCTACGACAAGATCAGGACTTATATAGGAAATAGAATCCTTCCGTCTCTCCCTAACTGCAAGCAGTTCCTTGACCTTGGTCACAACATCAGTGACAAACACGGGATCAGAGCTGCAAAAAGAAAGCTCAGTAGTGAAGAACTAATGTTGACATAGAAGCAAACACCCGCACATTTGATGGATATACCTATGTTGATAGGTCAAGCCTGGTCTTGAGGCAATAGACATGAGAGCTTCTCTCCATCCACAGATTCTTTCGTCGGTATCAAGTACAGACTTCTCATTGTCCCTATTGACCTTTTTGCGCACTTCGTCCTCTATCTTTAGAAGCCTATTAAGGAAACACCCCTTCAATTCCTTAACTGGTTCAGCCTTCAACTTGTAGAAAATGGGGAATGGATCGATCTCTCCTGCGTCCATAAGCTTTTTGATCTGAACAAGCTCATCAAGACACTGTTGTGACTCAGGGTACTTGATTGAGAAGACAACTATTGCAACCTTTGACTCTTTGATCTTATCTTGTACATCCACTGAGATTCTGTTCGATTCAAATTCTTTTTTCAGAGAGCTCACTAGTGTTTTGTCGAGCTCCTTTTCCCCAAAACTGATGAACACGCGATGCAGTGGAGGTCTTATCATCATTGAACAAATCTTCATAATATTACATATGAATGAAAAGCAGGTCAACGAATCATCGCCACGAAGGTTCCGAAGATTGTCCGTACTCTCTGCAGTTTGAGACCTATTTGCTACTACACCTGTGCAATCTTTCAGTTTTAACCCAGAAGGAAATAAGAATACATGTAACAAGTAAAAATTTCGTGATATGCAAGAAACTTACTAGTGACTTCACCTGGTACAGAGTAGCTTTGACATTGGCTTTCTTGAAATGATACAAGATGGTTGCTAGCAGGAAATGATTGAGGTTTCTTGGGCAACAAGCGAGGCTTGAAAGCAAAACCCTACAGGGTATAATAATACCAATTATTAACTTGCTATAACAATTCAAAGAAGAAACTTTGAGTGGATGAGAGAAAATAAACCTCATTGCAGTCTTTTAGAGAACCTAACAACACCAAAAAAATATTTCCAGCTTGGCCAGGCTCGATTAGTCGCCGAGCAAGGACAGGGTTCTTAAGAGAGATCAGGTCAAGAAACACCAGATGATCAGTGCTCAGGGAAACGGCGCCATTGATATGATTGGACAGCTTTGCAACAAGATCTTCAAGATCCGATTGCTTTAGGTTTAGAGCTTGCTTTAACATCGTTACTGCTTCCTGAGGATGCATCAGAGACTTTTCTATTACAAGAAAATCATTTCTTCGAGAAGAAATTGTGTCTGACAGTAACAGTTCCTTAAGTTTGACCACAATATCCCCAAGGAAAGCCGGCTCAGAGGTATGTTTATAAGAATACCCCATTATTCCTCCAACAGAGACTAGAGCTTGCCTCCATCCCCAAATCCTAGCCTCTGTTTCAAGTACTGACTTGTAGCTCCCCCGATCAACGTTCTTGCGGACGTGATCCTCAGTCTTGAGGAGAGAGTTGCGGAAGACACCAGTCTGTCTCTTGACGGAGTCTGCTTTCACTTTGTAGAATACGGGAAAGGGGACAATAAGTTTTTTCTCCATTTGCTTCTTGATCTCAACGAGCTCGTCTAAACACCAGCTTGACTCGGGATACTTGTTTGAGAAGATGATGAGTGCGACACCTGACTCTCTGATTCGTTCGAAGAGTTTTGTGATTGGACTCCCTCTCGTCTCGCACTCGTCCATGAAATAGTTGATGCCGCTCCTCTTTAATTCTTCTTTTAGAAAGCTCACTAAATTTCCTCTTAGTTCTTTGCCTCTGAAGCTGATGAACACTTGATCATGTTTCCACGAGGGAGAGAAGTTCGTCATTTGGGTTATGTATGAAATGTGAATGTTGAAGAGTTAGATAGTTCTTGCATACAGATGAATATGAAGGAGGAGAAGTGTATTGTGTAATGTTTTTTGGTTAACTATTGAAGTCAACACACCCAAATTTATCGTTAATGTTATTTATTATTTTCTCTAACCAAATGTCTAGACGCGGTTAGTAAGTGCACATGGGTCCATTTTTTGCGGTAATAATGAAGTTGAGAAACCAATGTACAATTGAAATATGCTGAAATGTTATTTTCAGAAAAATAATAAACAAACTGTATTGATTGAATTTCTGTGTTTATTAAACGATTGAATGTCTCAATTTATATACGCTTGATCCGTACAACAGAGCCATGTCATCTATACAAATCCAGTCAAACAAATGGGAGTATTTTTTTTTATTCTTGCATCTAAAAGACAAGATCTCCAAGACTCCAACAATGGTTTATGTTATATTGTTTGAAGAGTCTTGATTTCGTTTTGCATGTCAGTATCTATTTCTTCAACTTGCATCTTCAACTGCTACATTAAAAAATTAGGTCTAATGCCTTTGATGTGCAGTTTTTATATAGCGACAAAAAGCAACCTGTCGCTTATACATAAAAAATGTTTAAATAGAAGTTTGTTATGGATCTATGGTCTCTTGGTCATAAACAAATAGTATTGCAGTCCACCGAGTCTGACTCTATCTTTTGTTATGGATCTATGATCTCTTGGTCATAAACAAATAGTATTGCAGCCCACCGAGTCTGACTTTATCTTTTATTTTTCTTGGGTCAACCTCGTTCTCTGTCTTATTCATTTTGGCTAAATGATATGTTTAATATTGTCAAGAATCAACCAATAAAAAACATAAGAAATGTAAAGAAAGAAATCTCAATTTCATTAATCTAAACTATTAGCTGGCCAAAGAACTCAAACACAAAAAACCCATTTATGAGAAAGCTAAAATCCATAATTCTTATTGATAATCTTAAATTAAAATATTTTAAGAGTTATTCAAATTTCTCGCTGCATCACAGACAACAATTGAGGTTGATCAGTAAGCATAACTTTCTCAGAAAAATATATGGAAAAAGACGCTTTTGCTTAGGACACAAGTAAAAAGAAAGATCAGCAGTTCCTTGCAAGGGAAGGTTCTCGTTGGCTACTCCTCGTTATCTTCTATTGCTCCCCGTTTAAAAGAGAAACAACGTTTGAAATAGTAACACAAATATGAAATACAACTCCTGTTTTCCTTTTCATCATCTGAGCTTTCTTCAAGTATTAGCATTGGCGTCGAAAAGTTAGAGGAACAATTTGAAACATGGCCCCTACTTTGTCGATGTACGAGCGGATATGAAATGGAGTGTCTGTGTCTATTATCACGATGAAGCCAATCTTGAGGCACATTAGGCTCCAACATCCTGTTCCATGCTGGTAATACTTCGACAAAGGGAGGGATATTTGGGGACAAAAAAGGCCGCGGATCAACACCCTGTGGAGTCACACCGATAACTATAAATATCAAAAACTGAGAAACTTTCAAGAAAACAAAAGAAACTATGAGAGACACAGACCCCATTGTAGCCCTTGAGCATCTGGCATTTCCTTCTTGCAGAGTCTATGATATAGTTCTTCGTGTAATAATCAAGTTCCTCCCAATTACTGAAAAGCAATGCAGGATGTGTTTGCTCAGACATCATGTGAAGGGCAAGCCAGTTTATAGCTTTCTCTAGAAAATCGGTTCTTTGTGCATCGATGCTCTGGAGATTAATAGGAAGCTGAAGAGGGTTTGTAAGAGGAGAGATTCTGAAACTGTAGCTTCTCTGCATGGACGAGATAGTAACATCTTTCCAGGCAGAGCCATGGATGAAGCCTTGAACATAAGATCTTTCCAGATTCGGAGCTTCTACTATCGTTGACTTTTGAGTTGATGATTCTCCCTGTAAAGATTTCAGACACCATAAATAATTATAGACAAAAGAAAAAGTACTAAATTTTAATATGTCAGAACTAAGAACACGTACCCTAGATGTCTCTGGAAAATTATTACCATCATCCATTGATGCAATTTTGTTTAAAGCTATATCAACCCTATCGACGATCTTCATGATGAAATCAAACTCGGAAATCGAACTGCAAGACAAAAAAAGTTTAAAGAGATAACATTTTTCAATCATGGAAAATCGGACCTTTTGAATTTTGACCATGTCCTAAAACCACACCTCCTTTTCTCATAAGTCAACCCAATTGATTTAGCGACGAATCTCAAAGCTTTTTTCCATTTCTTGATCCTGGATTTTCGATAATTCTCCTTCAAAGACGTGAACCTTGCGCCGAACTTACCGCTCTGTTTCTTAACGTGTGAAGGCTCAACCTTATAGAATATGGGGATGACGAAGGCAAGCTTCTCCGTCTCTAAGTATTTCTGGACCTCCACCAGCTCGTCTAAACACCACCGTGACTCCAAGTAGTTAATGGAGAAGATGACGATCACGATCTGTGATATCCTGATATGTTTGAAGAGATTCTCCACTAGTTCTCCGGTGGCTTCTTCGTCCGTGAACACTTTCACATTTCTACGTTCCAAGTGGTGTTTGAGATGGGGCGATAGTTTATGCCGCTCGTCTTTGCCCCGGAAGTTGATGAACACTTGAGGCCTTTTCTTACTTTTCCCCATCTCACACCCCACTTTGGATCATTTTTTGCCTCTTAGAGAGAAAACTATTAAAGTTTGGTAACGATAAAGAATTATCAGTCAACTAAATAAATTAACATTCTCTTTACTAGGCTCGGTTAAGCAAACAAACTTACCTCATTAGCTGCTAATCAAATACGGTAAAAAATATTATAAAATAGAAAACTCAAAATCAGTGGAAGATCTCCGTGTACACGTAGGTCCCAGAGTAAGTCATAATCTCAAGAAGTTGTAAATGGATCATTGAGTTTGAAACCATCAGTTAAGGATCGCAAAGAAGTTTGAAACTATATCATATTGTACGCCATAGTGTTGTTTAGATTAATTATGTCTAAAAACTAAAAACTAAAAACTCTTTGGAATCTCACTTCGGTTGTGTCTCGGCTTGGCCATGAGGCAACGGTTCGGTCTCTTTTTGGACCATCATGCGATTATTTTGAATAAATTAGTAACTGGATAAAGTTATGGCGTAAGGCATTAGGCATCTTATAATCGCAGGGTATTATTATTCTAGAAGATGGGGATATTTCAGAGATTGAATAATTAGAGAAAACGACACAACATAAACTTTGTTAAAAAATCTCACAATTTATTGGGAGATTGACGAAATCTAAAATATTGAAATCAAGAAAGATCTTGAAAATTATGATTTTTTTTTTTTTTTTTTTGACATCAGCAAATGTTCCTAAACCGTGCCGGATATCCAGACCGGTGGAACAGTATTAACGAAATAAACATTATAGATCTCGAGCATTCGAAAATTATGATTTATTAATATAATAATAATAATAATAATATTTTTTTTTTGAATTACCAGAAGATTAATAAATATTTTAACAAAAGCTAAGTTTTTTAATATATTAATAAATCATAATTTTTGTTTTTTATATTTTTCTTGAATCTTTCTGTCTTTGATAGCCTCTTCACCACAACTTGTACTCCATTAGAAAATGTACCCTCGGAAGGATTTTGCATCAATGATGAAAGAGAGTTTGAGAACGAAGTTATTGTTGTGGCAAAGCTTTAGCATGGAAATTTGGTAAGGCTACTTGGTTTTTGTTTGGAAGGAGAAGAGAAGCTACTTGTCTACGAGTTTGTGCCCAACAAAACCCTTGATTACTTCCTTTTTGGTCAGTCAAATTCTAATTAAGATATATTTATCAAATTTCATGGCATTCTTTTATTTTTAACATTTTAAATTCACATGTGCAGACTCTAGGATGCGGAGCCAGCTGGACTGGAAAAGATGGTACAAGATCATTGGAGGAATTGCTAGAGGAATCCTATATCTTGATCAAGATTCACGTCTCACAATCATCCATCGTGACCTTAAAGCCGGTAACATCCTCTTGGACGCTGATATGAACCCCAAAGTGGCAGATTTTGGAATGGCCAGAATTTTTGGAATGGACCAAACAGAAGCCAATACAACAAGAATAGTCTGAACCTAGTAAGTTTCCCATCTGCAATGCAATGTATTGTGAAACAACCAACACTTTTTTTTTTTTTTTTTTTTTTTATAATAATTAACCTAGATTAATATTCCCATAAATATTAATTCTCAATAGCTAACACAAACATCAAATAATGCGGAAGTCGATAAAACCAATAACTCGTTAACTCAAATAATAACTAACTCCAATAACTAAACTAGCAACCTAATCACTATGTAAACATTTAAACAATAACAAACACACATAAATCTTATCATCCTCTTCTTCAGCCTTGATTCCGCGATCACAACAAGCATTTACCTGCATCACATGGTTAAAAAAGATGCGTGAGTATTATCATAAATACTCAGTGAGACGGTCATCATGTCTACAGGCAATTTACGCAATTTCTAGACCATTTTAAATAGTTTCCACAATTAAATAAATAAAATATTTCATCAATAAACCAGATTACTAATTTTCATAATTACTAAAATATTTTCTCATAAACATTAAATAATTCATAACACTCACATAATTACTACATGTATTTTAAACCACTTAAAATAATTTTTCACAATTATTTTACACCACTTGGATAATTACCACAATTATCTTACACCACTTAAAATAATTTTTCACAATTATTTTAAAACAAACTTTCACTATACTTCCCATCAATTAATTATTTAAATCACCCTTTAAATAATTAATAACACTTAAAATAATTACCATAATTATTAAATAATGTTCTAAAATTATTTAATATTTGTTTCACACTTAATCACCTCTAAATAATTATTAAATAATTCCCAAAATTAAATAATAATATTAATTAATTATTAATTCGAAAATAATTAATTAAACTAACTTAATTAACGATTAAATTTAATTATCCTATTAAACCGGTTTAAACCAATCAATTTCAATTAACCAAATAATTTTAAATTTTCAATTCAATTAAACCGGTTAGTCAACCTAAACCGGCATTGGTGTCGATCGACACCCGATTTCCAGATCGAAATCGAGTTCAACGAATCAACACCAGAAACACACAATCCTCGATCAATCACCACAAAACACGATTAAAACACACAAATATCACATAAACAACACGAAATCATCAGTAACACATCAATCCAACAATCAACAATTTCCCATCTAGAAACCACGAACCTACAGTCACGCACTCACGTTGATTCGGATTGAACATGATGAAAGGAAGATGAACAGTAACACCATGAACAGTGAATCCGATGATAAACATTATCGCCGTAACAGTGAATCCGGTGATGAACAGTATCGCCGTGAACAGTGAATCCAGAGATGAACAGTGTTCCACTCCCAAAACTCCAAAAATCATCATTTTTCTCCTCTGCAACTATAATCTCGAAAATTGTGTCCAATAAAGGTGGCTGAACCTTTTTATTTCAAGTTTTAGGGTTTCCTTCCACATAACCAAAGAAAACCGACAACTTAAAACAAACCGAGAATTTGTCAATCGGACCGGTGTCGACCGACACCAGCCTTTGGTGTCGCTCGACACCACACAAAATTCTCAAAACTTCGGGTTACGGATGTTACCATTCTCCCCCACTAAACTGGATTCGTCCTCGAATCCCAACACAACACGTCTACCAAAGACGACCAACCAGCCCTCAACTGGCCCATCACAAGAGATCATGACTAAACCGGATTCAACCTCGAATCCCAACACGACACGTCTACCACAGATGTCAAACTCGTCTACCACAGACGACAAAAGCCGGCCCACATGGCCAAACCCTAGAGATCCTCACCCGATCCCCGAGACTCACATCTAATCTTATGTCACAAACACGTTTCCAAGACATCTTTANGACACGTCTACCACAGATGTCAAACTCGTCTACCACAGACGACAAAAGCCGGCCCACATGGCCAAACCCTAGAGATCCTCACCCGATCCCCGAGACTCACATCTAATCTTATGTCACAAACACGTTTCCAAGACATCTTTACTCTTAACTCGATACTCTGCTGGAGAACACTATCTTCAAAGGACATGCAGGAGAACACTATCTCCCCAAGAAGAACACCATCTCTCGATACTCACTACGCGACACACTAGCCACTAGTGAGTAAACACTCCCAATCACTTATACTTGAGGTAGCGACCCTCTCGTATAAGCCTATCAGAGAACACTATCTCTAGTAAAGTGTTATCCAGAGACACCACACCCCTAGAGTAAAAATTCTGAAATGTCTATAACATAACTGAAAAGAATCGTCTCGCGGCCAAAACTGGTCACAAACTCAACCCAAACTAACCAGAGTGTTCGTTTACGCATGCCTCAACAATGATGTTTTAGCCTCTAAACTGACTGCACAACAATCAAACAAGAACATGCACAACCAATCCGAGATTAACACCATGCATAATATATGCAAACTACACCTTGGTGTCACTCAACAGAACTCGAAGCACACAATATTTCCCTAACCCGAAATATCTCCAACACGCGACAACAAATAGCCAACACAACCTGTAACATCCAAAACTCAGATTTAGAAGGATAACTCCATCTTATAAATCTCCGACTATGTATTTTGTACAACAAACGAACATATATACACAGTTCAACAAAGAACCCAACTAACTCATACAGAACCACAAAGATGAAGAAGCTCACTCTACGACCTTCTCGTCGAACCACTTTATGAACTTCATCTCCATCTTTGCCTCAGGCTCCCCAAACTCACCCTTTGTGCTACTACAGTCTCACAAGACTCTCACAACGGCACCCTCTAGTTCCCCAGAACCTTGACTCCACTCTCGAGAATCCTTACAGTAACTGTTGGAACCGACAAATCTGGCCTAATATCCCCTGGAATCTTAGCCACCAACTCTTATGAAGGATGAAGACATTTTCTCAACATCCCCCCGTGAAGCATCTCACGAAAAAGCACTCCTAAACACAAGTAACTCCATAAATACTGCGCTCCCCCACTTGGGTCCAGTATAAGGGTATCATACATGACCTCCCATACAACCCTCAAAAAGGAGTCATGCCAATGCTCACCTGAAAAACTGTTGCTATAAGCAACTCAACCAACTCGAATGGTCCGTCCAAAGGCCACCCCAAACTAATACACACGTCTTACGAAGACCACAAAACAGGCCCTCACATGGCCAACACTGGCGATCCTCACTGATCCCCGAGACTCTCATTCAATCATAAGTTATACGCACCATTCAAGACATTTTTCTCTTAACTCATTATTCAACCATTTGTATTGGAGCCACGGCGTCCAAACAAGTCTGCATCTACCCAAACTGGGGCCACGGCCTCCCAGATGGGCCTCTATCGCTCATACCGAAGCCATGGCACTCGGGTAAGCCACTCACACTAAAGCCACGACACTCAGGTAAATCTGCTGGAGAACACATCAATCCAGCTATAGATCTGCCAGAGAACACATCAATCTAGCTATAGGTCTGCCAGAGAACACATCAATCTAGCAACCCAAAAATGTAATGAGTTATTCAGGACCGCAGCCCTTAGAGAAAAAATTCTTAAATGTCTATAACAATAAGATTAAATAGTCTCAGCTCCTCATTCCTCGGGTACACCAACCCGACCACTCACAAGAACGTCCCATTCAATGAGACCTGATAATCGGAGCCAACTGCTCGCGATGCATCGAACAAACTTACGCTTACTCCTCTGTGCCATTTTGATATCCACTGAGTAAAATTCGTCTGACCCACTGTCTCGAGACCCAAAGGATCCTTCAAGATAGCACACGGACGCTAAGTGCTAAACACGCCCAATAAGGCATCATCATCCTGCTCTCTAGCTGAAATAACTTGTCGTCGACTCAGTGCAACTGCCACCTAATTAACCTTGTCGGGAGATAAACAGTCTCCCCAATTTAAAGCTTGTCAAAACTTAACACACAACCCAAACCAGTTCCTGAAAAACTGTGTATGCTACGCAAGGCTTCCCCGACATCAGGTAATGCCAACACTGGTGTACTAAACAACCACTCTTTAAGCCTTCCAAAGCTCTCATAGCTCTCTGGCGACTACATAAACAGCACATCCTTGTTTGTCGTCCCATCATTGGCTTATGACATACTCGCAAAGCCCTTAACAAAGTCCTAAAGCACTTTGCTAAACCAAGAACCCTCCTGATCCCATAAGCACTACTCTACTTAAGCCTAAACCTTGAAAGCCTCAGACCTTGCCGGATCTACAGGAACTCCCTCTGCAAGAACACATGATCCTGAAAGACATATGTCGCTGCCATAAACTGTACTTGCTCCACTTAGCATACGACTTCTATTCCCGCAGCCTTTCCATAACTAACTCCAATTGCCTCGTGCACCTCGGAACTCCTCGAGCTCCTGCACAACATGTGGTCTACACAAAACCAATTCCGCTCTAGCCGTCTCTGGACCCCCTTTTTTTTTTTTTTTTTTTTTTTTTTTTCAGTCTTATCGCCTTTGCTAGAACCACAAACAGAACACGCGCCTCTACGCTGCTGCTTCTGCTAACTCCTCGGTTGGATAGAAGGAGCAACCGTAGCTGGAACCGCTAGCGGACCAACCTGTCCACGCTGGTCCTCTTCAATCGTAGCTGCTAGCTCCATCAGATCTGCCCTCGAGGTGTACCCACTACCTTTGCATTGAGTCCAGATACTCAACAAGTCCCTGCAAGTACCTCTTCATTAGGGCCCACTCGCCCTCAAAACCAAAACCAGTATGAACTTCGTGTCATACTTACGCACTGGCTCTCTCCCTGAGACAGTGCCCAAAAACCTCAACTGGAGACAATCTCGGGCCTCCCCAGGAAAGACACTCGACATAAAACACCGCTAGAGATTCGCCCAAGTCCACACTGCCCTCCTAGCCTCAATGGCTAGCCACCACAAATGTGCATCTCCACAAGATTGTGAAGAAGAGAAGGTTCACGACTTTCTGTGTGGCCTCGATGACAGCTATCACACTGTCAGATCCACCTTGGTCTCACGTATGCCAATTCAACCATTGGAAGATGTCTACAATGTCGTTAGACAAGAAGAAGATCTGAAGAACAATGTGAGAAAAACTGACGACAATACTGAAGTGACTGCATATGCAGTTCACAACAAACCAAGGGTGAACTACAACAAAGGAAACGAGTCAGAAAAGACAGCGATATGCAAGCATTGCCATCGTACAGGTCATGCCTCAGAGAGCTGTTTTGCCATTATTGGCTATCCAGAATGGTGGGGTGAACGTGCAAAAGTGAGAACAATTCAAGGGAGAGGTCGAGGTGGTCCTTCCCAGAGCAGTTCTGTTGGTCGTGGACGCAACATGAGCTATGCTAATGCGGTCCATGTTCCTAATACCCAAAATTAGTAACATGCGAATTACGTCTTGACCGACAAAGACCGAGATGGCGTGAACGGACTGAACGACACCCAGTGGAGAGCACTTGTTCAACTTTTAAATGGTGGGGCATCTCGTAGCAAAGAAAAACTATCAGGTAATGCCTCTTCTCCTTCCTGGATAATTCTCACCGAGAACATATCCACGAGCTCCGGACCATACGTGTGAAGAAGACTTTCGATTTGGTTTAGGTTGCTGGATCACAGTGTTGATTTGACATGTATGTTTGAATCGATCTGGCTTGAAGAAGCCGCCATCTACTTATACGCAAGTTTTAGACGTGTTTCGATGATCCAAGAACATGTGACTACCTACCACGACTTCTTCAAAATCATTTCTTACATTTTTTCGACTTAAACTTCCAATTAGTTGGATTTTCAATGCAAAACTTGAAACTATTTTTTTGGTTTTTTAAAACGACCCTCATGATAAGCTTTAATATTTGTGGCTTTTTCTTTTTATGAGACTTAAAGATTGACAAACGGTTATGTATTTTTTTTTTTTTTTTTATGAGACTTCAACTTTAAATGATTCCAAGTTTCCAACTAATATAGTTTTTATTTTTATTTTTATTATTGATAAAATAATGTAAAATAAAAAGGGTATTTTTTTTTTTTTAATTCATTCTCGGCAACTAATCAAGGGGGAATTTCCTCAAATAGACCATAATTTGGTTTGAAATGCAAAAATAGACCTCTATTTCATTTATGTCTGAACTAGTCTTTTGAAGTTGCCAAATTACAAACTTTATCCTTCTGAACAAAGAAAAAAATACTAGCCTTTTGACTGTTTTACCCATATGAAGTATACTCATAAAGTCTATTCATGAAATACACTTCGTTATGAAGTCTACTTCCTAATCACAACTTAAATTTAAATAGTAAAATTATAGTAAATTATTTTGATTAAAATAATTTATACATAAATAAGATGTAAACATTTAACATCTATGAAAAATAAAATTGCATAAAAATGAATCCATATATGGTAACTAAGATAAATTATGAATGTAACAAATAAACTTTGTGAAGTCTACTCACGAAGTCTAGTGTATAATAAAATCTTCAATTTAAAGTTTAAAATTTATAAAAAAATATTTGGATAAAACTATTTACGCATAAGTTTAAAACAGACAACTACAGTTCATGAAATAAATTTGGAAAGAAATTATTCATTTTAAATCAAGTAAGACAAATTATGTTAAAACCCAAAAAAAAAAATTGTGTGAAGTCTACTCATGAAGTCTGCAAAATAACAAAATCTTAAATTTAAAATTTTAAATCGATAAAAAATAATTTTCATTAAAAAATTTATGGATAATTTAAATAAACACAAGTCATATCTATGTAAAATAAAATTTC